>JAQSVV010000300.1:600000-819479 GCA_036375495.1 Agrotis segetum | reverse complement strand
AATCTGGCACGAATAAATGTTCAAATGTCATAAAACACAATACCAGACCATTGACCGACCAATGATCGACTACTGAATTTAGCAGAGATAGCAAAAATGACAATAGGATCGTATTAGAATAACGAATTTAAAGCAGCAGACTTTGAGTCGCATAAGTTCAGTCACCAGTGTTTTAAGACAGTCCTCATATAGACAAGATATGTCTTAAAACATAAACAAAACTGCCTTTGATCTACGACACGCCGTTCACCTGACCCTGAACTGTTCAGTGTCAGACTTGTCACTGTGCAGTTCTTGTGTCCCACCCAGGACAATAATTGTCTATGTGACGTTTTGAAGTGTGCGCATCTTCATGGTATTTGTAAAGCAATAGTCTGTCTGGGTGCTAATTTCCACCAGAGATGCGCTATAATACGTTGCTAAGGATGCGTTTGATATCCACCAATCATATTCATGTATGTTTACATCACACACACACATAATGAATCTGATTGTACCCATATTAAACAAGCATCCGTAGCTTAGCGCATCTGGTGGAAAAGCTAGCCTATGGCTGTTGTGTGACTCAAGTCTGTGGAAGCCTAACAGTGGAGCCTGACAAGATATTCTACATACCTTCAAAGTCCCCCTACACGCGAGGTACACCAGCATGCCATTAGCAGCAACCAGGGAGCCGCTGACCAGCCACACGCTGCTCACCAGCGTGGCCCTCTGCCAGTGAGGACACTTGAGAAGCACGGCGATGAGGCGCAGGCCTCCCGTGTAGTGCAGCTTCATGCCGTACGCTTGGAACAAGATCAGGCCGTAGAGGAGAACCACTGTCACCTGGAATTATTGATCATTGTTTCATCAATTTCATCATCATCAGCATAAGCATAACAGGCCTCAGCCTAATACCACGCGGACCCAGTGCTGGTTGCGGAACTGTCTGGTGATGAAATAAATTACACAAAGTAATGCTGGGGATTCGAACCATGACCCTGAATAGCCTGAATATCACCGTGGATTATAGTCGATACATTATAGGCTTTTTTTATTCCACTGCTGGGACACGAGCGTCTCTCTGTGAGAAGAAGTGTGAACTGTGCTATAAAACGGCATAACATCACGCGGGCCCAGTGCGGATTTATGTCACTGTTCTCGATTTATGGGCTCTAGAACTTGCCGGTTTCCTCTAGACGTTTTTCTTCACCGTTTTGAGCAGTAGGTAATGAAATTTTACATTACATAGTAATGCGCCTGGCTAAGTAAAAACCCATTGACCTACAACTATTCTCCAACCCTACTCGTTCTTCGGTAATTAAACATCGGCATATCTTGTCCCAAGTTACCGTCAGATGTCTTCTTACCTTATGTATATGTTTGAGCAACAGCATGACCCTGAGGCTGGTGTTGTAGCAGAAGATGACCATGCACAAGGAGACCACGAGCTGGGCGATCAGCAGCGCGCGCAGCACCCCCGCCAGCCGCGCGCGCCCGTCTCTACTGAACGTGAAGACACCCCACGCCATCCAACATTTTGTTGGAGCATGCTAGTTGCCTCTGTGAATGGAATCGTGGATAAAGATACCATGGAAAGAATCGCGAAGATACCATGGAAATAGCGAATTTACAGAAAATAGCGATTGAAGTGGTCTTAAAAGTGGTCAAAGAATATTGGGTGCATCCATTGATTTCTACGAAACTGAAAATCTTCAGCAAGATTGCAAGCTAAGATGACCCACTGACCCAAGTTTCAGCATGTCTATGCAAAGTATAGAACCTATCCCATACTCACCGCCTCAGATCTTTGTCGACAATTGAATCAAACTTCGGTCGCGTATGCTAGTACGAGATCTACAAAATACGTTGCTGTTCAATTTACGCTCGAATGAAGTTCGGCTGTACGCTTCATCGCATCGTAATTTCGGCTTATATAATGACGTGTTGTCAGTAACTCAATATATAGCACAGATTTCAGGCGTAATATTACCTTCGAACTTACCTTCGGCATAATACTGATTTTAGTATTGCATCGATGTAGAAATTATATTTGGCGGCAAGACAGGTCAATATTGCAAGATATGTCACTTTTATCGATAAAAGACACATATTTACCTTTGAACTACCATAACACTGCAATCACGAATTTCAATGTATTGCGATGGATTAACCGTCTTTTAAACGGGACTTATTTCTGTTTTAACGTTGGCACTGGAAATTCTTAACCAAACAAACAAAAACAACACTTATTAGGCTTCAGAACTTTGAACAGACATTCGAAACACTCTTTTTAATTAAAATAACAAAGCAAGTTGAAATTATTGTATTCTCTGGAAAATGACACAATTTTGACACTTGATGACGTTCTCTATAATCATTGGAGATTGTAGTAAAAAGTTTTGCTGAAAGTAGATCGGTAGCATGAAAAATTTTGTCTACGGATTGTTTTACTTAAATCCTACAATAGCCCTTTACGTTCCGAGTCACAGTAGCTCGTTAGGCCCGCGACCGTCACCGTGGATTTTATTCAGTACAAGTCTGACAGTCCGTGCCGTCCTGCCCTCGGTGAGAGGACTCATTTAATGATTTTACAACGATAAAAAAAATCTCGGTGAACATTGAAAAATAAAAAAAAAACAATATTCTCTTTTTTATCGCTGTAAAATCATCAAATGAGCCCTCCCACCCAAGGCGGGATGGGAGGGACTATCAGACTTGTATTGACTAAAATCTATGGTGATCATTCCCCACTTTACGATAAACAACGCCACCTTACACTTGCAAGAAGCACCGTTACATGGGGTCGGTTTCATTACTACCGCTGCCTTTGCCCCGTCAACGGGGTAAATGAGAGAAATTACTCACTAGAAAATTCTATATTGTGGGTGCGTTTACAAACAGATAAACTCACATAAACAAAGGCCTAAGGCCGAGACTCCACCGAAGCTGTGCGAGTCGAGACGTGTTTTGAACAACCAATAGATTGCGTTATTGACTTACTTGAGCTCCACTCCGGCAACGCAATTCTATTGGTTGTTCCAAACACGTCTCGACTCGCACAGCTTTGGTGGAGTCTCGGCCTAACTCGGAACAACTACTCGCCATTATCATCATCCGTGCCGTCATTATCATCAACCCTGTTAGCATTGGCATTCAACGCAGTGGATAACAGACAATAAAGAACTTATTCCTATCCACCTCGCTGTTACGGGGTCTGAATATTGATCACTGTGTTGAATGTGTTGATAAGTGCATATGCTATTGGTTGAACCAAAAACTTAGCAATATGCATTAACGACCCCCCTGCCTGACCCCCTTCCTCGTGTTTATAATGGCTGTCGAATACAACCCTCAACGTTACCATGCAACGTTACATCGATATTATATTAGAACTCTTTGCCAATAAAGATACTGGCCGCACACAAAAACCAAATAATAAAAAAGTCCTTTCAAAAATAAAATGTCATTCTATTGTTTTCTTCGGAAAACGTAGATTGTCAAGAAATTGAAAATTACAATTTTCATCTTAATTCGCTGTGTTAATTAAGTTGTTGATTAGTTAGTGTTGTTAGTAGATAGTTAGCGTCAAAATGGCGGATGAGCCGCCAGAGGGCGCACAAGAGGCTGCTCTTGAGGCCTCACCAGAGGGTGCACCGGAGGGCGTAGCTGAGGGTGTCGAAGAGGCCGCAATAGAAGGAACACCAAAAGAGGCAAGCGGCGTACAATGGGCAGAACCAGAAGAAACAAAGGAGGTGGTAGAACCCGAGCCAGTGGTGGTCGTGAGAAAACGGCCCAAGGTGGCGTGGAGCGACGACTTAAGTCATGACTCTGAAGAAGATAGAGGTATTACTTACTAGAGTTCTGAATAAAAAAAATCTATTGTTTACATTAATTTTTGTAACGACAGTGGAGATAAAATTTAAATGACTGCTTCGAAAAGCTTCACTTCTGAGCAGCACCATAGTGCCACCGATACTGTGGCAGTACTGCTGTGTGCTGCCGAGATGCGAAATCATACCTTCGCCATTTTTCATTATTTGAGTAGCTTGATTTACACTATTATACCTGAATATGGTATTTTTATCTTAATATCATCAAAATCTGTTTTTAGAACGTATGTAGCTAAAACACTGGGTATTAAGTACTTAATTAAAATAACAGTTAAATAAACGTAAAATATACCCTAAACATTTTATCAGTTGATGGGATTTATGAAACCTTTGCTCGCGGAGAAGATTTCCACGAAGGAGGGAGGCCTTTGCCCAGCAATAGCACTAGCTAAAAATATAATACACTGTTTATTATATAATTTTATCCCTTACATTTTCCAGAACGAGAGAGGCTCGCCCAACTTGAACGTGAGTTGGCAGAAACTCCCGTCAAGCCGATATACGAGCCCGCTGACCTAGAAAAGTTAGTAGGCTACATCATGAAGATGACGGCACTCTACGACCTGCGTCCGGAAGACTGGACGGACAGCGTCAAAGTTGCCATTGAAGAGTGGGTCCTCGAACCGAAGAGCACAGTCCTCTGCATCTATTTCAGAGGAGACAAGCTGTGCGCTACTCATGACATCCCCAAAGTTCCTGTATACGATCTGACATTTTTCTTAAGACCCCTCGACTTTGCTTTCAAGGTTGAATCCTTCCATGACGAGATTGTTTTCGGGACTTTTAAAGATTCCATTGAATCGAATGTTATTCAGACTATGGAGTACGTGTATGCTCCGTATTTCTTTGCTGTTACTGCGTGGCCTGACAGTAAGTGTTTGTTGAATAGCCGACAGCTGGCACATCAAACTACCCCATTTTGTGTTTTTTTTCAACTTTATTACAAACTAGGGGCCCGTCCCGGCTTCGCACGGTTGGACATGCTAGATAGCTTATGTGGATCCAGATGAATGTAACTTTCTAATGGTTAATTTTTTTTTAAATCGGCACAGTAGTTTTTGAATTTATCCTTCTTTAACTGTGAATTTATCAATTACACAGACACACACACAAAAATACAAATCTTTCCTCTTATATTTTTGTAAAAGGGGGCATATTTATGGTGTTGTATAAAAATAACAGATATGTGGTAGCTTAATTTGCTGGACTTCTGGTGTCTCTACACTCATGCTTGATATAACAGCAGTTTTACAAACTAATTATTTCAATTCCAAGGCATATTATTTCCTTTCCCCCAGGTGTGAAAAGCGAGTTTTGCACTCACGTCCACACATTCCTGGCAAAGTTAACCGATATGTACTACAAGATGTTGGGTTTAACCGTCCTATATATACCCCGGGAGGGACAGAACCTGTCCTTCGAAAAGGCCAGTGCAGATAGAGAACTGGTGAAGAGACTTGAAGGCGTGGTAGTCTACTGGACCCATCAGATAAAGTCGTGCCTGGAGGACACGGCTTTTGTGGCTTCTCAGAAGGAGTTGCTGTGTCCCAGCGATGAATATGATTTCTGGGTATATAGACGTGAGTAAGACTATATTTTTTACGAGGTAATTTGGATGTAATAATAATGTAAGTGATATAGAAACTCACCATAAACTTGTGTACCATCTGCTCGTGCGGTGCGTTGCCGGGAACCATGTGTTTACACTTTCAGCTTTACACAATGCCTTTACACTTTTCCCCGTCCGACTCAAACCAATTTCATATTTAGATCATTAATTTTCAACGATAACTGATAGGTAGTGCTTTGGTTAATAAATGCTAAATTACTGTGAATGATCCTATTTTCTCAAAAGCAAAGTACGTTTCTGTTCAACGGCTTCTATATTTGAAATCATACTGACGATTGAACTGCTACAAAATGTCTGATCGGTGCGACGGCGACGGCACGCGATTGGTCAGATAACGCGCTGAATGACGGTGGCATGTTTTTTAAAATACTTTTAAATTTTTAAATAGAAGTTGTTCTTTCAGCACACGCGTTTTATAATTTTGTAACACTGTTTATTATTAAGTATCAATAATTATAATATAAAAACCCACTAACTTTCTTGTAAATTAGGTAATGTAATTATTTACTTATTTTATAATACAGCACTTTTCTTTACACTATTTATTTTATTGTCCTACCCTCGTCCCGCGTGTCACTGCGGGGTACCAACTGAAAACCAGCGCTGGGTTTCTTAAGGTAGGGACAAACTGAGCCCACGTACGCAACGTATGCAACGGTTGAATTTGTATTTTATTTATCACACTTAACATACATAGTATTGCGTATGATAAGGGTATTTCTAAGCATACAAATTTTACCGTTTAGACACAGTTTAGATTTATTAACGCGTTGCATACGTTGCGTACGTGGGCTCAGTTTGTCCCTACCTTTAATGCAAGTTGGTAGCCCTGTCGGTGTGGACATCTCATCGCAATTATCATGTTGGTAGTTCTTTTTACCCGACTGCGCGACGCAAAGGAGGGCAATGTGTTTATTAAGCGCATTTTTTTAAATTACATTTTTCAAAACCTACTTTATATATTTTTTACTTTGCGATTTGCTGTCGTGTGTCAGTAATCAAATGAATGTGATTCTATTCTATTCTTTTATTATATTTGTTTACCGACGTCAGCACATCACCTACGGCTCCGATCCGTTTTTTTAAAACGATTTCAACTCTATCACAATAACAGAGGGTTAATTTTCGGTTGAGAAAATCTGAGATATTGGAGTGTTTAGATTTACGTGCTGGCGTCTGGGACTTGTGTGGACATCTAAGTAGAAGGCTCTACTGAGCTAAAACAAAAAACTGTAAAGTAGTTAATTAGTAAACGGCGTCTTTTTAAAAAATAAAAATTCTTCACTTTAATTCCAGACGAAAACCTGAACGCTTTACTGCATCAACTCAAGAATCCAGCAGTAAAACACATTACGAAGATCCTCGTCACCACTCACTCCACATTCATCCACCAGTTCCAGTCACTCTGCGAAGAAATCGTTCAGAAGGTCGAAGAGGCTACCTCCAACATAGAATACTTGCAGGTCATCAAGCAACCATGCGCAGTCCTCGAGTGCGTCGTGGAACCTGACGAGATCTCCAAACATGTGCCATATATTATAAACCTCTTTCGATTCATATGGATGGAATCTCCTTACTATAACTCAGAAACCAGGATCACTAACTTATTCAAAGCCTTGAGCAACCAAATCATAATTTTATGTCGGAATTATATAAAGTTAGAAGAACTCTTTCAAGGCCATACGGTGAAGGCTATTGGGGAGTTCAGTAAATGTATTGAATGCTGTAAGAAATATCGCGAGATATATGATTTGATGGTGGAAGCTCATAATGAGGAGCATCCTGGAAGCTGGGAGTTGGACACTGGAGCGATCTTCAATTATATTGACTCGTTTATACAGAGGTGCTTCGATATGCTTGATGTTTGTAACTGCATGATCATTTTTGGGAGGTAAGTCTGATCCAATTTTACTTAGACTTCGGCATACTTATGTGAAAGTTTGGATGAATGCTTGTCATTAAAATACATCAGAGAGACTGAACTGGAAGCAGGTTACCTTATCTCGGTTATAGAAACTTTGGAATCATTTGTTAGAAATTACCATGCGGTTAAAGCTTCGGGAAAAGCTAGAACCACCATACCTATAAAACCAAGATTACCAAATTCTTCTAGACCTGATCGTCTCACCGGTTTTTCTAATACTTTCCAGGATAAATGAGCTCGAAGCAGTATCAAAGCCTTATTTCGGCGGTGCCAAAGGCGATCAGTTCGAAGCCAAGTGTGAGCAGATAGAACAAATGTTCGGTTCCGCTCTTGCCGACATTACTAGAGTCTCTAATACTATCCTGGATGTTCAGGCCCCTTCTTGGTATGATGATATACTCGGATTCAGGATTATAATTAAAGATATTGAGGTGAGATATAATTCAGTATTTGCTTAGTTGTCATTCTAATAACACGTGAAGCAAAAGATTTCAGCTCTTTTACGAAAATTACGTGAAAGTTTGGAAGGAAAGATATTTGCTACCGCTAATCGGGGCAGAACGAAATCTTGATGAAAAGCTCAATGAGATAATAAACTAGTTTCCAGCATCAATTTTCAAAACTAATTAGTCCGTCATCATCCATTATGAGTTTTGAAAAGTGATGAACACGTATTTTTTCTTATTCCTATTTTTTCTCGAGCTTGTGACGGCCGCACTATGGATAACTTTGTTCTGAACCTTGAACCGACACCCTATGATGTATAACTTTGCAGATTATCATAGAAAACCTCGTAGACACGGTGTTTGAAGGTGTTAACCACGTGGAAGAAGCTGTGGTTGCTCTCTACTCCCTCAACAACTACTCTAAACGGAAGAATCTCAAACGTGTCTTCAAAAGGAAAACTGCTGAGGTATGCCCTGATGCCTAACATTTTACGGTCGCCCAAATGGCTGCGGCATCGTTGGCGCAGTAGTTTTATAAATAGCTGCTATGCTGTGTCGCGGGTTCCATTCCCGAACGGAACAAAGTAGCTGTTCCGGGTCTAGCTGTTTGTCTATGTGAGTTTAAATATTAGTAAACGCACTCACGATACAGTGGCCCAGTGGCTAAATGGCCCGGCCGACTTACGAGTGTCTTGTTGAGGTTCGAAAGAACATTCATTTGTCGTGGGTTAAGCTATTTATAACATCAGCATACGGTTAATAGGAGCAACGAGCAACGGAGATAGTACCAAAGAGATAGTACCTAATAAATGAACTTGATCAGATGTGGGCGATGTTCAGCGAAGAAGTCCAGGAGGCCAAGAAAGATATGGTGTCAACGCGCAGCATGGCGCCGGCAGACATGCCCAACTACGCCGGGAGAGCTGCTGTACTCCGAATGAGGAAGAACAGACTACTCTACTTGAAGAAGGTTAGTACACAATTTACTTGAAGAAGGTAGGGACAGCGTCTCGATGTGACGACACGGTTGGCGATCTGGCAGCGTATTGCGGGTTCGATCTCCCCATGGAACAAATATTTGTATGATCTGCATCAAGTAGTAGTTCCGGGTTTGGGTGTTTTTGCACCCACGACACAGGAGAAATTCCCAGTGTAAGGCATCTATTTTTCCCCACGTTTTTATAAACTCACTTTTCTTATTTGTTTGTTTGTCGTTCCTGTTGGACTTTTGTAACTCAATTTTGAGGCACTTCCCGATAAGCTATCAGACTGAAATTTTGCACACGCTCGGAGTTCTGATGACAATACATGACTAGATAAGTATCGTCATAACAAATCCATTATGGCGCCCTCCCCAAGATGGCGGAGTGGCCCCTTTCTCAACCCCGTAGGGTTATTTTCTTAATTTTTGGAAATTTAAAAACGTGGGGTTTTAGATTTTTTAAATCTATAAATTTTTTAAGATGTTGTTACACTCCTTGAAAGCATAACATAACTCGCGGGACTGTGTATACAAGTAACAGTGACCCTGAAACGTAAAGGGCTAGCGAAGGAACATTGTGGATTTTAGTCAGTACGAATCTGACAGTCCGTGTAAAGCGGAACTGCGGAATGGATCCGCTTTACAGTGTTGGAGGACTCTGGACTCATGACTCTAATAAATATACTTATTACTGTTTGTTATGTACTCTTTCACGCAAAAAATAATCAACGGATTTGGATGAACAACTTTTGAGAAAAGAGAGTTCAAGCAATATTATTATTTTCAAACAGGTAATGACAGATGCGTCCGCATGGTTGCTACCGTGCAGCAACTCTGAAGATGTGATCATGCACGTCAACAGGCTGATGGGAGCCATCGATGTTGCCGTCAGGGAGATCTGGATCTCATGGACGGTAAGTCTGAAATGTATGATAGTACCTACATACAGCTTGGCAAAAAACTGTAGAAAACCGGAAGTCACCACTGTCATCTCGCTACCAGCACTTTAATAGTAGATTGTATGACAAGGGAGCAAAATGATATTTTTACGGCGAGGGCGCTTTTTTGAATCCAGAGCGAAGTGAGGGATTCTACTGTAGAATCCCGAGCGTAGCGAGGGATTCTTTAGTAGAATCCTGAACGTAGCGAGGGATTCAAAGTACGTCGCCCGAGCCAAAAATATATTTTGCGCCCGAGTGATACACTCTACTTTTCATCACCCACTATGAGAAAATAAAAAGCGCCTCATATTTTATTGTAGTATTATTATTGGAACGAAGTTCATTATCGCGCGTTGTGAAAGGGGGCTGGACGGAAAAAAATCTTAAAAGTTGTCACGAGTTCACGACACTTTTTCCGACTGCGCGACGCAAAAGGAGGGTAATGTGTTTATTACCATGGAATGGAATGGAATGGAGTGGAGTGGATCTGATCGGATCGGATCGGATCGGATCAGATCGGATCGGAGTGGAGTGGAGTCGCGACGATTATTTTTGTTGAGTGTATACAGTAACTTCGTTCCATCCGGGTGTCCCTTGACACCTCTCAAGTTTTTTTTTAATAAAACAAAGAGTAACAACTAAATTGAAATTAAATAGTATCTAATATAACTAGGTACTAAAAACTTATATTTACATTTGAGACATTTTCGCAATTATGAAAATTACTAGCTGTTGCCAGCGGCTTCACCCGCTACTACTCGAAAGTTATCCCACGGGAACATAAAATCGGGATAAAAACTATCCTATGTGTTAATCCAGATTATAAACTATGTGTATACCAAATTTTAGCCAAATCCGTTCAGTGCTTTTTGCGTGAAAGAGGAACAAACATCCATACATCCATACTTACAAACTTTCGCCTTTATAATAGTAGTAGGATAAAGATTCCATTGAGAACAAGGCGAAAACATGTGAACGCATCGTGGAAAACAAAATACATCCATGCCACTGTCCGAAAAAAAAAACAATCTACAATTTTTATTCAGCCAGCGACGCGGCTTGACTATGGGCCGTCATTCCAGCCAGTCTTTATTCAAACACTATTTGCGTTCGATTTCTTTGGTGCCGAGCACTAAGATGTTCCAAATTCAAAAAGTGCGCGGCAATGTTCTTTTAGGCGCACTTATAAAGAGGATTAAAAACTCATTTCTGCCCGCTAAAAATTCCTTATAGAAAACACCAGTTTTGGGCGCACTTAAAGGCGAACCAAGTCGTCCTTTTCGAATAGGTGGGATGAAAAGATTTTATTTCACTTATTTACGTTAGTTTTCTGGCACAATAATGAATCTAACAAACCTGCGATCTTTGTTTACATCAAATATCGGAGATTTTAAAACGTCAGAAACAAAAAGATTAGTTCCGTTTCAATCCGTTCTGGCCAAGCTGTACTATCATAGCATAAGGTACCTAAAGATGACACGTAAATGGGTAGCTCGCCGTCCGATCAAGAACTAGTCCCAATTCCCAAATCGAAGGTCCATCGTGTTGTTCTAAGCGCGTCGTAAGGAGCTGCCAGCATATATAGGTACTGACGGGTCACATTGGGGCCAAATGCTTGCCAAAGTCACGAAACCCTCTCAATAGGATACCATGACCCTGGTACTAGGACATCCGAAAGAACACGGTGGATTTTGATTAATTAAATTATATATTATTATATTATAACTAGTGTTTGCCCGCGGCTTCGCTTGCGTTAATTTAGAATTTGAGAGACAATACGGATCGTGTAAGTGGCGCTATCTGGAATATGAACGTATATTTGTTTTTCTCGGCAACAGCTTTCTTCTATTTTAGGAGATGAAAGGTACCGTGTATTCCGTGTCTGCTATACTCCTGACAACGAATATACGCAAAATTTTGGGACGATCGATTCAGTAGGTAGTTTGCGTGAAAAGGTAAAAAACAAACATACTTGCATAGTTTGCACAGGAAACGTCCTTGTTTCAACGACATTAATTTCAAAGATCCGTGTTTATCCTATCATTTTTGATCAATTTACAGTTTCACTGCAATTTGTATTTATTATCGAAACAATAAATTGTGTTTAAAATAATATCCAACTTACCTACCTACAATTTAAATCGGCGCAGATTTATTCTAGAACTACTAAAGAAGAGAACTACTGAAAAATATTAGAAAAAAATCAAATTGCAAGTAATATTGAAATAAACGTATTCATAAAATTATTTTTGATTATTTGAAACTCTCACAGGATACGTAAAATCCACAAAAATTGAAAAAGAATAATGCAAGATTTCGACTCATCCGAAGAATAAAGTCTGATGTGACCTTAGGCCAAAAATCACTTTAATAGCTTATTGAGATAAGCAATTAAAACTCTACAAACGTGTGTTTTTAGAATTTTGATATTTTATTTAGTTCCGGAAATATAGAATCGAATAACGTCTCATCTGAAATTCGTTCCGCAGAACAACGTACGAAGTGTATAAGTGACGGTACGCAGGCATCTGGGGGCACGTCTCTTCGTCACATCGGCCACTGTTTGTTGGAGAGAGAATATTTTCGTTGCATGATCTTATATTTTTATACATTGTATAGTCTAAGTCACACATCACGTTTATATACTTTTAGTCTAAGTAAACAGTTGTAGACTATCGATGTTTACATAGAACGGTTTTCGACGGAAATGTTCAGAAACTCATTTTTTTCGATGGTATCATTATTTTTATAAATATTCACTGGCACTCATGAACTTTTAAGACGCTGTTATACGAATTTAAATAATCTTCTAAGCGTTTCATTTTAAAATAGAACGTTTTTGTACGGAATCAGTGATATGATTTATGGGTTCCATGTTAAGATGGGACGTTGTTCCTGGTAGAATGAAATCAGTTAGGACGTTGTTCGTTTAAAATGTTTGCTAAATATTAAAAAAAATGTATTTATGAGTGGGTAAATTAATTCCTACGTGCAAAGTCTTGCACTTCACATAAATGATATTTCTTGAATATTCTATTTTACAGTTTTTTTTTATTTCATATGTCAATTTAGAAGGAAATATCAATGAGTCCTTTTGGTGGCCTTTGCATCCTGATCTAAAAGAAATAAGCCAATAATTAGCAGAAATATTAAATTAAGAACTTCTACGTGAAGATCATAATACCAAATAAATCATCGGTGATAACTAAAAACAGGTTGTCACGTCAACTCAGACAGAAGAATATATATTTACAGTAATCAACCTAGTACCTTTTCTTTGGAATGCCTTCTAGTCTCGAAATTTTAACATTGATACAACACGAGGACTTAGAATTTTCTCATCGTAATATTGAGTATCTACCCCAGTTATTTAAAACTATCAGAGCCTACTCCTACCACTGTTCATTCGATCTTCGATAACCCATGTAGACAATTTCTCTGCGATTCCTTTTTCGTCATTACGCGCCACAAACTCCCTTGCTATTGCTACTTTCCTTCTCCAAAACATTCAGTGCCAGTACGCATACGGACTAATCGTGTGTAGATCGGAATGCAAAGCATGCATAAAGTTGCCTGCTTGCCATTTTGATTGGCCTCTACTTCAATTCCATGGTAATACCTATCAGCATTTCTATTTTAAACATTGCATAATACAAACCCATTTTTTACGCGTATGAACCAAAAGAAAACGGTCAACGTCAGGGCACCCCAAGGATTTAAGACAGCAATAGGCATCTCTGTTGACTTGACATAGACCACCCTGCATCAAAGTCCCCGCCTCCGCCAACACTGCCGAACCCTGACACTACATAGGTACCTTCAATTATTTCGCAAGACTGAATCAAGTCAACGGAGCCCACAGAGTACTTTTATTATATATGGGATAGAGGTACAACTCTGCGTCGAAACTGAGAAACGTCAAATGTCGCCCTCTGGACGCAGGTTTTGGAACTAATGCCAACACACAAGCATACTACATACGTACATACACACATACATACTTACATTCGTACCTACTCCACTGCTTGAATATTGGTTTAGGCGGTTTAGGGTACTTATGTGAATTACTTAATCGCTTGCAGTTATGTGAAAAGCGGAAAAGTAATTCACAACTATTAAAAAAAAACAATGATCTTAGACTTATTTTTTATTTCTTTCTTTTAAAACACTTCTTACTTAGTTTTCTTGCTTTAACTTTATACAAATCCGTATCATCATCATCCGGGGACGCAACACTGTCTGTTAGACATGATAATAGGAAGATTTAATGTCACAAACACAAAAGTTGCGGCACCAAACGGTTCGTCAGAGTCCTGTCTCAAAACCTAATTTTAACAACAACACAAGCACAAAATCAACACGGCCGGAGGAGCTGAGACTCGACGACAACGGACTTAGGTGGAAAAAGCACTTTAGTACGGTTAAAATCTGTAAAAACAAACAAGACGCGGAAAATACGTTAACGCAAACCGGCGGCCAAGTTTGTTTGTCAATATATGTCAATATGTTGTAGTGTTGCTGTTGCTTAAAATATAAATAAATTCAGTTACTAAATCTTGTTTTTTTTATTACTTTATATTTTAATGAGCTTCCAAATAATATTTTATTGTTTTCTCGTTGTATTGTTTATAATAAATAAGTTTATCGAGATTATACTACTCATATAAATTGAGCAAAGGCTGGTCATACCAAAGAGTCAAATGAATGACTGTTTGCACGCCATCTTGCGTACATAATAGAACTACGTAGTCACAAATCTTGTAATACTGCCATCTATAAGCGGGTTTTGTAAAAGTAGCACAATATAATGTAACCAAATTAAAATGTCAGTTTCATGTGCAAGCCGGCAGTACTTCTGGTGTTCAATCTTATTTTGCATACTTATACGAGAACGATTACCCGTTTCCAAGTACTAAGATTGTCAACCCTGACGGAGCCTCACTTGGCGGGACTACTATCTGGGGTCGGCCTGCATTATTTATAGGAACCTAACTAAATGGTTTGGTACGGTGTGGTTCTGTTTTCGGTCCTCACCCTTGAAGTCGGTTCTTTTCGTTCAAAAAAGCACAAAGGTCAACATTATTATACTTAAAACATCTTAAACTCTTGTCAGACATATGTTTTGAAAAGCAACTAGGTGTTCGAAGCATGCACTGAAGTTTCGTCATGAAAATAATGGAGAGTTTAATTTTATTTTAATGTGCGATGTGAAATCTCGTTTCTCCTTTCTGACTAAACAAGGGCACCCAGCCAAGTTCACTAAAATGATCTATGCCTGAATTAGGTATTCCTATAAATTTCAAGCAGAGGAAGGTTTAATAAAGAGGTGTAACGGTTATGTTAAGCTACATATTTGAGATTTTTTTAAACATAATAAACTTTTGAAATAATAATATCAGTTTTATTGACTCTAAGGAAATGTAATTATTTAACACATCAAAAATTATACTTAATATTTCAAGGTAGGTAGTCAGATAGGACTCATAGGACTTGAGGCGTTTCCGTAAAACAACGTCTAATATTCACTACGGACCCACTTTTTTCTTCGTTCTTTCGCTATAAAACGTCTTATGTTGATATGGAACTCACTATATCGTGTATTAAAAGGATTATAAATATACATAACCTGTCATTTAACTGGTCTAGGGTGATACAATAACATACCAAAAAATCAAAATGTCAAGTATCGTAGTTTTAGAGTTACACAGAGATACACAAGTCAACAACTTCTACAAGCTCTACTGAAAACCATCAATCTTGCAAATCGGACTTTATTCTTCGGATGAGTCGATTTGATCCTGAGACCCATTGCACGAAAGTCAAGCAGGTCGCCATCCAGACTGGCTGGTCTGCTGACAATAGTTTTGAAAAAGCGATTCTTACACAAATGTCAAAAATGACTGAAAATCAACATATTAACATATTATAACATTGCTAATCCCCCAAGGGGAATAGCGTAATCATACTTATCCTATTATATGAAGAGGAGAGTTTAAGGAATATTTGAGGAAAAAATGAATAAATAATATCCAGTGGTTTAGCTTCCAACTCTCAACAAACATAAAAAACAACATAATTCAAATTTGCTTATCTCCCAGGGAAAATAGCGTAATAATACACAGCCTATTAACAGAAGCATATGATTAGGAATATCTGAGGAAAATTTGATCGATAACTTAACAGTAGTTTCGGAGATAGATCAAACCAAAAAAACATAAAAAAAATTCGAAAAAAAATAAAAATTGATCTGGCGTCAGAATCGATCCCTTATCTCGAAAAAAATACAAAAAGAAAAAAAATATTCAATGTACAGGAATGACAGCTCTACGATTTTATTATATGTAAAGAATAAAGAAAGATAGAGTCTGAGAGGATATTATATTCCTGCTCAAACCAGGGTGGGAGGAATAATGATTTTACCACCAAGGAACTTTATTATATTATTATCGTATCCAACAGCACAATGTGGACGAGAGATGTGGCGCAGGACTCAACAAGACCCTGATGAGAAAGAGCGTCGAGCATCCTGGCCTCTTAGAATGTAACATTGATTCGTAAGTACCCGATTGTAGTTGTATAAGTAAAGTATCTAACAGTTTGACTATTAACACGACACTACATTTTTTATACAACGTGTAACGCCAAAAGCGCAAAACCTCTCGTGGGGTAACTCAGCCCATGTCACGGAACAATTTTTGTTGTAAGGCTTTTGGAAATTCGCAAAAAAAAAGGTTTTTCATGCAAAATAAGAAATTGGTCGGGCACATCTGTATGAGAAACCGCGCTGAGTTACCCCACGAGAGGTTTTGCGCTATTACGCCAATAGAAATAGAATAATACACGTTGTTTAAAAATGTAAAAATTAAACCCTAAGCCCTAAACCCGCTTTAGATGGTGATGTTATGAAGAATAAGAACCCCTCCACCACCTTTAGTGCTTAGCATGAGTTTCTCCCTGGGTCTTTCGCGTTGTCCCAAGTAGGACATTTTCTGGTCTTCACGTTTTGCGCACTCATAACATATCTGTTTACTAAAATATCATTGCTCGTAGCTGATCTAATGGCGAGATCGTCTCGCCCATGGAGAAATTAAAAAGTTATAATTTCTTTTAGATCTATTTTGGAACTGAGCCGTGAAGCGGCCCACTGGGAGAACTTGCTAATGGATATACCGGTGCATGCTTATCAGGTAAAATTGAGTTATAAAATACATAAGTAATAAAACTATAACCGTCTTACCACAAGAAAGAAAAACATTGTTGAACAGTTGTCTAAAAAAAGTGTACCTGATAAAACGTCCAATAAAATAAACATTAAATGCCGTTAATATTTTTAAATATTTAACGCATTAATGCATGCGTAGCGAATTTCAAAGATTTTCTTAGGAACGAAAAACGTCACCATGAGACGTTAGAAATGTAAGGAAGAATTCGCCGCGGCAGGTAAGATCCTCGGTTGCTCGGTTGGAGATGAGCGTCAGATGTACTGAATCCGAAGGCCGCAGGTTCGAATCCTTTCCGCGGATTGAATTTTTCTTTCCTAAGAAAATCTTTATTAAATGCCGTTGACAGACTTTTTATACAAGTGTTCAACAGCTGTCTAACTTCTTTGTAGTAAGACAGTAACAGTCTTACTGCCAAAAAAATTGGACACTTGGCAAAAACACATCGGTTGAACACTTGTCAAAAAGTACAGAACGGCATTTGGCATTGATATATTGCGGCCTTTTGCAGTTCCACTTTTTTTTAGACAAGTGTTGAATAGAGGCCTTCTCACATCACTTCTGTATGTAATTAATTACTTGAAGTTTTTATTGCGTTTATTGTATGGAAATTTGAAAACGCACCTCTAGTTTACGAACGGTTAACGTCACAAAAACAAGTATCTTGTGCTAAGGCCTCAGATGTTAAACTTTTTGTAGTAAGACTAATATTATTGTTGCATACAAAAATCAACTTTTTATTATCAATCGCAGGTTTACGCAAAAGCTACCACAGTGAATTACGTGTATGAAAGCGTGCTGGCAGTCGTGAAAGGCTACAATAAGATCCTGGACTCACTTTCTCCAGAAGAGAGAACTCTGTTCAAGCCACTGATCTTAGTAAGTTATCAATCCTTTTAAAGGGTTTGGTCAACGACGATATAATACTAGACTCCGCATGCACGATCCAAGGAACAAAATTATTCTGTCAACTCGCTGAGGTACGACGTAAGCGAGGGGGACGGGGTACTGCGTTGTGATTGGCTAACTCAAGATCTGTTCTGTCTCAACGTATGTTTACGGCTCACAGAATTGGTCGAAATGAGACGAATATAAGACTTTTTTGCCTAATGTGTTAACAGAAATCAGTCGCCTGATATTAGGAGTCTAGTATTATATCGTCGTTGGGTATGGTATTAGGCCCGACGCTGCGTTACGCGGATGCACGCGCGGTTCTATACAAAAGTGCTCCGTCGCGGGGACCCGTGCGGGGACCCGCGCGGAGCCACGTGCGGAGACCCGCACGGACGTCCGTCGCGGGGGCACGCGCGGTGCCACGCACGGGGCCACGCGCGGGGCCACGCGCGGGACCACGCGCGGGGCCACGTGCGGAGCCACGCGCGGGGCTACGCGCGGTTCAGTCAATAAAGGTGCTTATACACGGTGCATGTAACTGGAGCAAACAGAGACCAATTTTTTTTTTATGAAGACTTTCGAAAAATTCCTCCGGTGCTGAAATTTGGAATATGGTGAGAGTAGCTGATACAGATTATACATGCACAATAATGCAATTTTTTTTTAGCCGAGAAGTTCGGTTTTTTTACCAAAACATGAAAATTGCTTATTTATTTAACTCTCTGCGAAAAATCCCTCAGTCTCAATTTTTTTTGTAGTTAAAGGTTTTGTAGGTTTAAATGAAAAATAGGAAGAAAAAAAGTTAGAATAGGAAATTATAAACATCCAACTCGACTTCAGTGTCACTCCAAATCAACTTTTTACATATCGCGCTTTATCTTCTAGTGAGAATCTAGTGAAAAATTGCTCTGCCGATTTTTTTTATGTGATTTCTTTTCCTTAAACACATAGGTTTGTTACGTAATCAGAAACTTTTTCCTTTTTATACAACATTATTTGATGTCAAATCAGTCAACAAAGACTATACAAGCACACCGTTCAAATGAACTAGCGACACTGCGTAAATCGGTCGCGTGTCCACGCGCGTGGCCACGTGCGGGGCCCCGCGCGGGTCCACGCGCGTGTCTCCGCGCGGCAACCCGGACGGGACCACGCGCGGGGCCACGCGCGGAGTCACGCACGGGGCCACGCGCGGGACCACGGACGTGGACCCGCGACGGTTGCACGTCGCGGGGACCCGTTTAACGCAGCGTCGGGCCTTAGGAACCGAGATAACCTCCTCGATACTGCTTTTAAAAGGGAGGACCCCCGATCGTGTGATATAGGTTTCTACGCCTTAAGCCTTCGTGAACATTTCCTGTTTTTAACAAGAAAAACTGCAATTTAAATACACATCAACATCATATTTATTCTAATATCACATAATTAGGTACAAATTAAAAACATTTCAACATTATTGAATCACAGCTTTCCCGTAAAGGTTAATTAAAATAAATAATTAATATTAACTTTCTTACATACACAGTGGATTTTTTGAAGTTGGCCAACAGGGGAATATCCAAATTAATGAAAGATACTAGAAAACTTTAGCTAGTTAAAATACTTTAAAAGAAAATACTAAATTGAAAATAACAATAAATACCTAATAATAAACATTACAGTGTTACTATAATTAAAATCAAGCTGCTAGCATATTATTATTGGAAATAAATAAATATCATAAGACCATAGAATTACAATAAAAACATTAAAACAATATTACAAATTATAATTATGTAGCAAACTGAGATACGTCCTGAGCATAATTTGTTTGAATCAGAAATCAGCTACTTATATCTCAAATGTGTAAACAGCAAAAACTGTTCAAGGGATTTAGAAGTTTGACATACAGATAATAGCTACTAACCTGAATGAACACAGTAGAATTTTAATCCTATTCAATACTTACTTTTTTATACCGATTATTACCCGGTTTCGTATCCCTTAAAACAATCACCGAAACGCGAAACTGCGAGCATAACCTATTAATTAATAAATGCGAAATTAACTTCCTCAAAGTAAAAGCCCGATTACATTTCGAGTTTACTGTATTTAGGCGACGGTTAGTCTCCAAAAACTAAACTAATATCCAAACATGTATCTAAATGGTCACTCATGTCATCTTGTTCCACCATCTTCATGCAGCTAGGGCAAGGTGTCTTTGTTCCAGTTTCATTCAGGATCTGTGACTCATCTAGTATATCGTCTTCATCATCATCTATCATTATACTTGTGTTATTACCACTTGTAGAGGCACCTTGATCACTAGTACTATTTTTAAAGAACAGACAGTCATCCAAGTGTTCTTCGACTGTTTTGTCGAATTTCTCTCTGCAGATTGGACAGCATTGGTTAACATCCTCGTCCTTACTAGATCCAGCTTTGATTACGACTTCATCTACATTACTGGATTCATCTTTAACGACGTCGTCATCTTCTTGATCTACGATTTGTTCATTTAAAATAGTTAAGTTCCCTGTATTTCTTACTTTAACTGGTGTTACCACTGTTTTAAACAAACCTTCAGATGATAAAGTGACTTCCGATTCAGTCTTTCTTCTACCCTTATCTGTACGAACTGTATTTATGTTGTCAGCATCGAAATCTAAATCAGTCAAATCTATTATATCATAGTCAGTGTTTTCTGGGAATGAAGGCATGGGTTTAAATGCAGGGACTGGATTAAAGCTCCAGAAGTTCTCAGGAGGAAGATTTATTCTTACATTTGCTAAGGCTGTATTCTCAAAAGCGTCAATTCGATCTTTAATTTGATTGTTGTTTTTTTCTTGTACTGCAGTTTTTGGTTTAAATGCAGGTATTAATGGTATTTCTCCTACTATATCTTTCAATTGTGCATTATTTAAAGCTTTTTCGCCATTGATAGGTTGAGATTCTTGGACACTTCCCACGTTTTCCTTACTCAGTTTCTCAATTATATCCTTATTCAAACATTCATCCAGATGTCGATTAATTTCTTCATTATTAAACTTAGCACTACAAACTGGGCACTGAACTGTTTCTACTTTAATTGCAACTAACTTTTTACCAGTATTTGATTGCTCCAGTTTGTAATCATCACCATACAAATCCTTTAATATTGTTTTAGACTTAAAGTAGTCATCTATTTTTCTTACTTTTGTGGGTGGGGACAGTAAATCAGGAGATTTTGTTTTATGTTTTGTAGGAATAGAAGACCCTAGCCCTTTTACAGGATTTGCTAAACTTTCTCCCTCTTTAGGTTTTATAGCAATAGGATTAACCTTTTTCTTAGGCTCATTTACAGTAGGTATTTGTTTATTAGCCCATATATTTCTCACTGTTGCTGTCACATCTACAGTGAAATGTTTGCTTTCTGTTTTGATTGTGTGGCCATTCCCAGTGAAGACAGGTATTGGAGGTTTAGGCGCCATAATAACTGGTTTTTTGCCGACAATAAAACCATCATTTGTTTTAGTTTTAGTATTGGCTGCGATATTACCAGAATCTTTTAATACAGGTTTTGCAGAACCATTGGTTGGTACTATATATTTTGTGATATTTGCGTTTGGTTTAGCTGCAGTAGTTTTCTTGCCTGTGGACTTCTCTTTTTGTGGTGGTTCTTTTATTTTAATGAACTTGCCTCCACAACTTCTGAGGTGATCACTCCACCAATACTCACTAGGCCCTGGTGCCCTGTTCGTGGGGCGACGAACAATGCCAAAGTGGGGCCGTCGCTTCTGACAAGGACCATTGCAGCGCCACCAGTGTGTTTGATAAAGATGCACCTAAAATGAGATCGAAAAATAGTCAGCCAATTATATTTATATTTTTAACCGAGTAGTAAAGTATTTTTGGGACAAACAAAATTGTCAATAATAGTATAACATTATAGTAATAAAGTGTAGGAATAAAATAAATAGGATTTTGTTTGTGTTTTTTTGCTCGGAATTATTAAAAACAAAAATAAAAACATAAATTGCAATTACCTCATCATGAAAACTGTGATAAATACTAATATTTAGACCGGCACTTTTATTGATCCTGTGCATATGTGCCTGGAAGTTAGGCCCATGACCATCTCTGTCATTGTCTCTATTTGTAACAAACAGCAATGCGTGTATCATCTCATGGAGCAGGGTCTCAATGAGGTCTTTCCGTGGTCGTAATTTCAGCAGAGGTTCACTCAAGGCAATGTCACAAAAACCAGCTCTGCGTTCATATCTAAAAATAAAGAAAGCAAAATATAGAATACAAATTGCTATTATTACAAAGTAGTGTTGTTTGTTTGCAATCCATGTCTTGGTTCATGTTGTCATCAAGATCAGGGGCACAATGGGTTGGGTCAAAATGAAAAAAAAGGCTTAAAAAGATTAAAAGAGAAGAGATTTATTAAGCTAAGCCTCGTATTACAGAATGCACCTCAATACTCAGTCTCATTTTTCTTTTTTTGGTTGTTAACGTCACAGTAACATTTTTTTATATATCATTTTATATTTTAAGATTTACGTTCGAAAATTAGTATTCTACTTCGATAAAAAAAAATATTGACTTAATTATAAGTGGCAAATGAAGAATTTATCAGAACCACTATCTAGGAAAACTCTACAGCAACAGGGAAGTAAAAATATAATAGTAAGGTCGTTAATGTCGCGAATTATATTTTGATCAAGTTACAACTTGTCACTGCATAGGCTATGCAAACGGCAAGAAACACAAGAAAATTTGAATTTCGCGGGCTACTACGCAAACACTAAGTTGTGAAAATTCCGGTAACAAATAGACCATATTTGGCACAAAGAAGTAGGTAGGTATACTTACGCGCACGTTCCTGCACAAGAGAACATTCTTTTACTCCATCTAACCGTGGTAGTGCTTGCAAGCTTTGTCCAGAAAAACATTTTATCAAAGTGTAAAAACAAAGCATGCACATCTGGTGTGGGATCAATCAATTCTAGCTCAGGATCGCCTAGATTCATTTTTTATAACAAACTGTTCACAAAATTAACTTCTTATCAAAATAACCCATCCAAATAACTCTCAGCCGACGAATTCAAATATTTGATATTTGTAGTTTTTGACGTTGACGTTACACTTCGTTCAATCGGCTCTAATGTCAATGTCATCTGTCAAGACTGTCAACTCTGGGGTGCGTTTAAATCTTCCAGCGATGTTTCGCCGGAAAAAAATTAAACTAGCGAGGATTCGCTGAACGGAGTCTTAAGTTTCTGTCAATGTTAGTTGTCAAATTCAATTGACAGCTCAGTTTATTGAACAAATAATCAATTTGCCGGTGTATTATAAATCCATAATCCAAAAATGATATTCACTCTCTAAAATAAAAATAATATTCGTTTTTACGGCAAGAATCGGGCAAAACAACAAAACTTAATGTCAATCAGACAGCAGGATAAAATTTTGCGTGGTAAAAAGGTCGCAAAAATGTATTCCATTTAGTAAAAACATAGACCAGCGGACGACCGTAAACGGGGCAGATTAAATTTTAATTGGTATCATTTTTCACCTAGCGGTGTGCTTAAACGGGGTGTTTGACATTTAGTCAGTATAAATTTAAACTGGATAAAGGATTTAAACGCAGCCCTGCATTTCGATTTTGACAGCTGCGATTCGTTCAAGGCGAATTCGTTTCAAACAGCCCGCTCTCCTTTGAAGTCTTTCATTAAAAATTTTAAAACTCTTCATGCTATGTAGAGAGGGCTATCTAAACAGGTAACCGTGATTCTGGAACGTCAAGAGCTATTGAAGAAAGACCTGTGAACAGAAACAGTTTAAATCCAGTAAACATAAACCACAGCAGACTACTTAAAGATACTACGTATACGTAAACTCTGTATTCAGTTTACGTCTGTATGTAGTTTAGGTACTTTGTTGCTGATCGTGATCGGGGCGGGGCCGCGGGGGCGCGGGCGGGGCGTTTTCTTTTTCATGTTTTTTTTTAATGTGTTTGACATGGCTTCTAGGCTTTTGTCCCATTATCCGTTTTTGGATGCAAAAACGTTGCCAAGTGAGAATGAAAACTTTTTATTTCAACCTACACTGTCCCACTGCTAGGCAAAGGTCTCCCCCAAGTTTTCAGTCCAGGGCCACTTCGAACCAGTCCTCACGGTGTGAATCCAGCTCGTCTCGCCACCTTTTTCTAGGCCTGCCTCGGCGGCGCCATCCATCTTCAGGCACCCACTGTGTGGCGGCCTTCCCAGCGGTCAATGTTCATCATCATGTGGCTGATGTGACCCGCCCAGTCCCTCTTCAGGCTGGCAGCCTTCTTGCCGACGTCCAGAATGCCCGTTTTTGGAACGTATCGTGGAGTTGCGAACTCTGTTCTGTCGTTTGATGCCCAGAATGCTACGTTCCATTGCCCTTTGGCAGATTCCAAGGCGGAACCGTTGCGACTCGGTAAGAATGAATAGGTACTACTAAATGGTATTTTTTTTCCAGGCCTGTGAGAAAAAAGTGCAACCAGGAATATCAAAGCTAACGTGGACATCTACAATGTCAGACGCATATATTGCAGATTGTGTTGTGCAAATCGGAGAAGTAACTATTTTTACTCAAAAATGCATGTAATGTGGTCATTATTTTGACAACCTTGTTTGAGCAAAGTCGCCTTTGCCGGAGTGTTTCAAGGAGCGGCCAGTAATGTTTTTGCTGGCCGCTCTACAGGTCGGTAATACATTGCCGGCCGCTATTTTGACGTTTCAACGTTTTAAAAAAACAAATGCAAAAAGATTTTATTTAAAACACAGCTGTTTGTATATAAAGAGGTAGGCACAAAAAGATTGTATTCCATATTAAAAAAAAAAATACAAAGAAGTAACAAAAGCGCGGTTCAGCGAAATTTTAATTTTTATTTAGTGACTTTTTTTTTGCTTTAAGTAAGTGAAGAAAATATACCTAATAGTCAAACACCGCATTAAAATTATCGCAAACTATTAGTAAGTAATATGAAACCCGGAAACCCGGTGTTGAATTTTAGTAACTGTACTTTTCATATATTGTTATTTTAATTAATTTTCTAGTTAATACCTATATGTATTTTATTTAAATCACTTGCTGGTTTTATTTAGGTTAGGTACTTGCATTTTTGAGTAAAGCACTATACAAGCCTTGGCCCATTATGACTCTTCGCTGGTCACGCTATGATTGCCTCGAGCTAGCCTAGCTACGCTCTAGGCCTTCCAGCTTGGCCATCATGCAGCCCTTGCTGTCCTCACTGTAAAGGCCTCGGCCTCCGGCCTCGGCCTTTATCTCAGCTCGTCCATCAAGTGGTGCATGCTGGCCGCGCTGTGTCGGCCTGGAGCTGCGCTAGGCTGCGCTGTCGGCCATCATCAGTGCGACCAGCAAAGTAGCCATTATAGGCCGCGGCAGTAATGTACTATTACGACTGTTTTATCCCTTAAACTTAAAATTAGCTAAACTTTAAGCAGAGTTATTACTTTAACTGATATTTTCAGCTGCAAGATTTTATAACTACATACAAAAACTGCAATATTAACGTCGTACAAATCATGGAAAAAATTTGCGACACTCCGTTCATTGAATTTGATTTCTATAACGTATTCGAAATAAAAGATCTACGACATCTAATAAGGAAAATGCAAAATACAGCGATGGAGTCTGTCTTAGATATGTATAAGGTTATAGTGATTTATCTGATCATTGTTTACGAGGGTTTTGAAGCGTATATCAATCAAGTAAGTAAATTATAAAAGTTTAATATAAACAAATACCTACTTCATTTTGATGAATACCATCTGCTATCACAATGCAATAAAAACTAAATACTTTTTATTTCAGATGGCAGAACATTGGGTAAAGTATGTTAGGAGATTTGATATGCAGCTACAAGATGCTTTGAGACTAAGCATAAAATCAACTATGCAAAATATGTACAAATGCGTACATGGAGACGGTAAGAATTATATTTGGGAAGCTATGTGAGAGATGATGGAGCGAATCTTTTGATCATTTTTATATAATTTAAAATTATACCTACTTGGTATTGCCGCGAATCTTTTTGATAAAGTAACAACATGTCACTGGCCTGCAAATTGCAAAAAATGAAAGAACATTTGAATTTCGCGGGCTGGTTGGGACTATATGGTTGGCGCAGTGGCTGAGCAATCGATTACTGCGCTGTGTCGCGGGTTCGATCTACGCACGGAAGATATAATTATTTGTAGGTACAATCTACCTACAAGTAGTTGTTTCTGGTCTAGGTGTTTCTGCTTGTGAGTTTCTATGTTTGTAAACGCACCCACGATACAGGAAGAGCTTCTATTGTGGGGCAATGTTTACTTAAAGCTATTAAAACAGAATCTTTAGTTATTTTATTCAACAGATACTAACTTTGTGCTTTACTGCCTATTCACAGGCACAATGGCACCATCCCCTCTAATTAAAATGAGTCTGTATCTTTCTGATAAAGATATATTATACGTACCTACTAAATTAGAGATCCAAGATACTTTCACGACGGTTCTTGAAGAAATAGTAGTAATAATGACTACGGTACCTCGTCTGTTTGAAAAGTTCGGGCTACCTTCAGGGGGATTTTGTAGGTTTCATGAAGCTGTGGCCGTAGATAAGGACTGCAATAAGCTGCAGGCTTTGATTAGCGAAGGTAAACTTCTTCATTATACTTATTAACTCGGATGGGACTGTCAAATTCATTCATGTTCAACACTAGACAACTGGAAACTTTATATTTCATCTGAAAATATCGTGAGATCGTTATCAATCGTTCAGAATCGCAAAAATTCTTTGAAATATTTAGCTTTAGTTGAACTGCATTTCATCATAGAAGTAACACTTTAATTTCAAAACACGCACTGCTTCACATTTATTCATATGATTGAAATACTACTCCCTCCAATTTGACAATGTTTTACCTTAAAAAATTACAGAAATCGAATACAATATGAAACTAGTTCACGATCATTTGAGAATGTGGGATCCTTACATGCATATCTGGGCGGTAGACAAAACTAGCTTTCTAAAACAATATCGTGAAGAAAAGCATACTGCTGCAGAATTTGATGATCTTATTATAAACTACAGTAATCTTGCAAATTCTATCCAAGTGCAAGAAACAGTTAATCAGGTAAGTTTACGTACCTTTTTTTAAGTCGTTGGTTATGCTAAAAGAAATATACATAAAGGACTATTCTTATATTAAGTGTGACGATTATCGAGCAAAATTCGAATCCATAATGAGAGAAACTGCGAAACCCTTACTTCGTGAATATGAGATAGTTTTTGCATTTAAAAGAAATTACTTTTACCTATAGGTAGGTATATATTATTTTTGCTCTGATCATTTTACAGCGTGAGCAAACTAAAGTGCCGATTTTTTTTTTTCTTTTCATCAGATTCATTTTATAACCCTTAACTCAAGCAAATTGAAGAAATCCATCATAGCACACTGTATCATTTGGCAAACGAAACTGGGAGAGTTGCTTAGATCCATTACAGAGGCCGATATTGATGTCATTTATGCTTACGTTGAAAAGAGCAGCGAAGAAGCTATGAAGGTACGCAAACTAGTCAAAAATAACGTCGTAATATGTAAAATTAAATCGTAATATTTAAAAAGAAACGATTATCCTTCCTAACAATGCATTTTCATTTCATAGACACCAACTGATTTAAAAGAGCTTGCAGAAGCCATTGAAACATACGACCGTTTAATGTCAGAATTAGAGGCTACTGAAAAAACATTCCCTCCAATAACTGACCAGATGAACACATTGGGTAAGAAGTCCATCATTTTGATATTATAAAATTTATTATTATCTAAGAAAACGTACCGTCTCAATCTTATTTATGGGGTATAGGAACCTACCTATCCAATAATCCTAAAAATACTTCCAAGTATACGGAATAATTTACCTTTAATATAACATGGAAATTGAGCACAAAATATTAAAGCGTGTGTTTGGTAAATGGTCACTTAACAATAATAACTATTTTACGCCGGACGTTTACATACGACATAATTATTCATTGTTGCTTTCGAGGCTGGTTACGAGACAACACTGAGTTACAAGTTGTCGAGCCAGCCAACTCGAAGTCATGCCATTCGATACATAAATACTGGTTCTTTTATTTCAGTAAAATTTGAGGTTGAACTCAGTTCTGATATGCCCACTCGTCATGAGAACATACCTGTTCTCTGGGCGGAGTATTTAGCACTTTTGGAAGAAGCTAAAAAGAATCTTGAAGCAAGCAAGGAAAAATTTAAAACTGGATTGTTGGATCAAGCCGAGGTGGGAAACATTTATTTTATGACATATTAAGTTAGTTTAATTATAGCAAATATTAGAAAATTATCGCCACGATGAAGAAGAGAAGCACCGTCATCATAGTCCTATCTAGGCTCGTGTTATTACGGATTGTTACATATTACTTTCGCATTTCTGCCTTCCTTAAATTTGCATGTACCGTTCAATGCAGAAGCGTCAGGCAAAATAATGTTACAACTATTTTAATTCACAATTCCTCTCAGGTATTCAAAGAAGCTGCTAAAGAATTTTGCGAAGAATTCTATAACACGGCCCCAGTTTCCAGCGATATATCAGCCAAAGATGCCCTGGCTCAGTTGAAAGCTTTCAGAGATCAACTCAATGCACTAAGAGCACAGGAACAACTTATACGCGATGGTCTTGCTGTGTTTAATTTAACGTAATAAGCTTTTAATTTAGTTAGTCCTTTGGCTGTTGACCCTATACTATTTCATAGTTTAGAATCGTAGTACCTACCTCATAGTTAGATTGTTTTAGACGTTTTTAGCTCGGCAAACTTTATCAAGTTACGGCGGGGTGGGTTGCAAGTTTTACCTATATTAAAAACATAAATCAATTTTATTTGTATTTTCTCGATAAATCTCTTCATTTATAAAAGAAAATCTTCAGTTTACGAAACAATTAGGGCAGTCCTTGCCGACCGTTGTTTTGAACTCGATGGAGAAAATGTGTCAATAGTCACCATGTTAAGAAAAACGAACAGGATATCTAACGATAGATACATATGTATCTACAGTCTGTAATGGAATAATATTGTTATTCCTTGTTTTACCGTTTATGGTGAAAGACGCCCCTTTTCTGAAAAAGGCTTTTCAAAAATTGATAGTTTTCGCGGATTAGGATTAAGTGTCTTTAATACGTTTAGTAGGATCTTCGTCTTCATACTTCGTGTTGTGAGTAGCTATTTCTAATGTTTTTGTTATTTGTTGGTAGTACACCAGTGAATCTGGATCTTCAGAAAATGGAGAAGGAGCTGGAGAAGTTAGAGGAAGTCTGGGGATTGGTAAATCAATGGGAGGAGTCCTGGGATAAATATAAAAATCAAACATTTTGGGAAATGGAGACTGAAGAAATGGAAGAGAATGTTATGTTCTTGTTCAGGTAAAGTAGCAATAACGATCCCACCAGTGATGCCACTCATTTATACACATACATAACTAGACTTCATTTTTACATTATAAGTTAAAGAGGACAAATTATGATAGACTAAGATAATGAAACACAGCGCGGACTGGCTAACATTACATGCGTGTCTATTTTTTCAGAAATTTCAATCGGCTCTCTAGGCAGTTGAAAGAAAAGAATTGGGATATTATAGACACAACTAGAGTCAAAGTTGATGCATTTAGACGAACACTGCCCCTAATCGGTGATTTAAAGAATCCATGTATGAGGGAAAGGCATTGGGACAGAATAAAGACATTTATGAATGTGTAAGTTGAGACGTTGTACAATCGGCAAAGTTGAATCATGACCCATTTTGACCATAAATCGTTTCGATCAGTCAAAATAACAAAGATCAAGGTCGTTACCATGGGTAAGTGTGTTTACGCGAATGTGGACTTCATTGTATTTAAATGTCTGTAAGAAAATAAAGTTATTGGTGGGTAATGATTCAACTTTGTCGATTGTGCCTATTGCTTATTCCAAGTAAA
Source organism: Agrotis segetum (assembly GCA_036375495.1). NCBI lineage: Eukaryota > Metazoa > Arthropoda > Insecta > Lepidoptera > Noctuidae > Agrotis > Agrotis segetum. Next base: position 789,578 of record JAQSVV010000300.1, on the reverse strand, counting down.
TACATATATTATTATGGTAATTTTTTTTGCCCAAAATTATTCTGATAATTGTATTTCATAAAATAAATTACGCATTCAATAAAACGAAGTAGTAAATACAAGGCGCGTACTTATTTTCCTATACCTATCCTTACATAACTTCACATTTGTTTGATACATACAGCGAATTTGATCAAAACTCTGAAGACTTTAAATTAGACTTGATAATGGAACTGAACTTCCAAGCGTATGCTGATGAAATAGCAGAAGTATCAAATGCTGCTACTATGGAACTGAACATCGAGAATGGACTCAAAGCTATCAGAGAAGTTTGGAAAGCAACTACTTACGAAATGACACCACACAAGGGAGATATTTATAAGATCAAAGCTGTAGACGACGTTATGCAGGTTGATTTCAATAAAATTATAAACATTTTGAGTTAGATTCATGCATAACTAAAATAGTATAAGATACTTTATAATTGTTTTCTTAGTTTCTTGAAGACCATCAAGTGCAACTATCGTCGATGAAATCGACAAAATATGTGGAACCATTCATTAAAGAAGTTGACTATTGGGAGAAGTCATTAGGATATGTAGCAGAATGTATTGAAGTAAGCGATATCATTTCATAGTTCATTCAATATTTACACAAATTGTACATTTTTCATTGACTTCCATCTTGAGGTCGAATATGATCTCAGCCAGTTAACGTAAAACATGTTAGGTATAAATATTTATCATTTTTTCAAGTTTCAAAGTCGTAAAAAGCTGTTTTTTTTTAAAAGAGTAACGCCACTGCCGTGGCGAGACCATCTACGGATAAGTTTGTTATCCACCAATCACATTCATTTGTTTTCATAACGCACACACACATAATGAGTATGATTGGTGGATATCAAACGCATCCTTAGCAACGTCATCATCATCATCATCATCTCAGCCATAGGACGTCCACTTCTGAACATAGGCCTCCCCTTTTGATTTCCACAGATACCGGTTGGAAGCGACCTGCATCCAGCGTCTTCCGGCGACCTTTATAAGGTCGTTTGTCCACCTTGCTGGTGGACGTCCTACGCTGCGCTTGCTAGTCCGTGGTCTCCACTCTAGCACTTTTCGACCCCATCGGCCATCTGCTCTGCGAGCAATATGACCTGCCCATTGCCACTTCAGCTTGCTAATCGGTGACTTTAGTTCGTCTACGGATCTCCTCATTTCGGATTCGATCACGTAGAGAAACACCTATAGCCCTCTCCATAGCCCTCTCCATAGCTCGCTGAGCGACGTAGCATGGCGCATCTCTGGTGGAAAAGCAGCCTAAAGGTCTTCGCACATTATAACAACTCCACAACGCGGCAGCAACTCTACTCACACTCTCGATTGTTGTCAACTAGTTGATCCAAATGGTCACTAGTGGACAACGCGGTGTCAAGGAGTGGCCAACGCGGTGCCAACGAGTGCAACAGACAACTCGTCTAACCTCAGTTTCTTTTAAATTTTGTCCAAAGAAGTCGTGTTGCTTATGAAATGGCTGGCAAATACTTGCCCGTCACGCGTCAGTCGCAAACGCATAGTCGTTACGTGGAAACTTGGTCGTTCGTGGACACGTATGGTCATTGCGTGACAAACGTGTTTGACCTCTAGTGTGAATGCGTAGGCCACTCGTTGTACACTACTTTATAATCATTTTTTGAAATTGAACCTTGAACATATGATACAGGGCTTAAATTTCAATGTCTAGCATAGAGTCGAGTCGCCGGTGAGTTGTTATAATGTGCGAAGACCTTAAAGCCGTTTTTTTGAAAAGAGTAACGCCACTCGGTGTGCTCACCGAGACAATCTAGCAAGGGTACTTAAGTTGTACCTACTGCTTTACTGACTGGTAACAAACTTGTGATCGCCATTGTGTATTTTTCGTTTTGTCGTTGGGCGCTAGGCCCCTTCAGGTGCGAGGCCGTTGACTAGGGTCCGCTTCGCCCCCGCCTAGCTGCGCCATTGAGAGTAACATATCCTCGCTAACCGCATTTATAACGGCACAAGGTAGATCATAACAAACATTTTTACCTGTTTTTTACATTGATATTGTTCTGTAACAGATTTCTTTACAAGTACAAAGGCGTTACCTCTATTTAGAAACAATTTTTGCTGGTGAAGATATTAGAAAGCAATTACCAGCAGAAGTTAAAACATTTGACCTTGACAGCTGCATGGACGGAAGTTACTTTCAAGTGAGCTCAATCACTATTGTTTGTAGTTAAAATATTTAAATTACCTACTATATAATTTTAGCACCTATGATTGTGGTATTGGATTTATTTTAAGACATTAGCTATTGTCACTTTATATTTCAAGATAATGTTTGTTGATAGCATGCACGCCGGCAAAAATGCTATAGAAGCCTGCCTTTACAAACCTTCACCATATCTTTTTAATAAATTGAATCAAATGGTGGATAATTTGGATGGTATCCTCCGAGCCCTTGAAAAATACTTGGAGGTAAAGCGACAGCTGTTCCCGAGATTTTATTTTATATCCAACGATGATTTACTGGAAATTCTTGGTAATTCAAAAAGACCATCAATGATACAAGTGCATCTGAAGAAATTATTTGATAATGTGAATAGAATCAGGATTGACAAGGTAATTATATTCATACCTACTTATTATAATATTTATTACACAAAACTAAAAAAAATATAAAAAAAACTTGATGGGGAATACCCATGTTTTTTTTTTGCGTGGTAAAATCAAATGAGTCCTCCCACGTTTCCGTTTCGACTGCTCGGCCACTATGTCGTAGAAAAAAAAAACTTATGTCAGCATTTCGAAGGAATTTGTAAAAGATGAACAGTGAAAACCGCAAATTCGAAGAGTCAATAATCAGAAAGTTATGTGGGTTTAACCGTGGCCGCGCAGTCCGCATGAATTCAACTGCGCGGCCACCAGTTCTCTTAAACGGAGCGTTGTAAAAGTCTAATTCCTTTTGCTAATCACTGACAGAATTTCGAAGAAAATGTAGATCATAAAAATAATGCCCTACTGTCTGTAGTTCACGACCTACATCACTCCAAAGTTTGGCCGCGCAGTCCGCACAAAGCGAACCGCGCGGCCACCAGTTCTCTTAAACGGAGCGTTGTAAAAGTCTAAGTTTTTTTGCTAATCACTGATAGGATTTCGAAGAAAAAATACATTGTAAAAATATAGCTCTAAAGTTTGGACTTCTCGTTCCACAACACTCACGTAATGGCGAACCGCGCGGCCACGTGTTTCTTAAAGTGGAGCTTAAACGGAGCTTGGTACAGGTGTCTTTCTTTTTGCTAATCACTGATACGATTTCGAAGAATTTGTAAACATCATGAATGAAGTTCTAATGTTTAAAAATCGCGAGTTACAGAACTTATACCCATGTAACTAGAGTTAAAAGAAGGGTGACCATGATTTACGATGCGCTGACGAGATATTCCCATATAAGACGTTTTCATTGTCACGTATATTTCTATACTTTTTATCGTAACATGCAAATAGTTTGAAATTGAGTAGAGAAGCTAATTAAAAGGATATAAAGAAAAAAATGTCATCGATTGATTTATATTTCTATTTCTTAAGTAATAGATAAAACATAATATTACTATAAACTATAAATCACATAATTTAAAAATCACAATTCGTTTTCATATTTATAATTACAATTTAAAAAATAATTGCTTATTTTCGTTGTTGTAACGATTAAGATCATAACTATATAAGCTAAAAAAAGTAGCTTATTTAAAAACTACACTAGATATACGAGAGCAACATCATGTACCTATATAACATAAAATTATAAGTTTGTAAGTAGATAAAGTTTTATTTTTATTTATTTTATTGTATTGTTATTTTTTTTTTTATACGTGGTGGAAATTAGAACTACACCCTTCGTCTCATTTACTCATTAGTATTACAGTGAGACAACGTATTGATCAAAAGCACTTCCAAGGAGGTTCGATCAGTCAGGCTGTTTATTCTCAGAACGTGAAACTCTTTGGTGGAATTATTTTTATTTTTAATGAAAATTAAAAAAAAACCGTAAAGAAAACGCACGGTGCTATACAACGGAGCGTGCGGTAAAGTAGGTACTTAGGTGAGAGTACCTATTTTACCGCACGCTCCGTTGTATGGTGCGTAATTTTTAACTTTCGAACAATGTATACAGGCTTCGTAAGTGCATTTTTCGAGCAAATGTGTTGAAAAAACACTATACAGAGTCAAGCTCCGCGGGGCAGGGCGGGACCCCTCCCCGCTGATATTGTAGCCATTTTGGGAGTCGCTACAGACGCAACTGGGTAGGTGCTTACCTATACTCTCGAATGAAAACATACCAACGCAAACGCACAGTGACTTTTTTAGGAAGTTATTTAAAACAGCTTACATCTTGGATATGAAACGCATGGACTACTGCAATAGGTAAACGTCATCATTATAAAATAATTAAGTTTTATAAATAAACACTTTAGGAAGATATTATATTTTTGGCATTCCTTTCATTCGCAGACAGGACAGATGTTTCATATAATTTAATAATTTAACTAATATTATAAACGTGAAAGGTTGTAATAATGTGTGTGTGTGTGTGTGTGTGTGTTTGTTGCTCTCACGCAACAACTACTGAACGGATTTTTCTGAAACTTTGCAGTAAAATAGCTTACATGTCAGAATAACACATGTGCTATAATTTATATAGATATAGTGTACATTTTTCAAAATATCACGATAAATAAAAAATTAAAATGTAAAGTATGAAAAATCTGTCTTTTGCGAGCTAGCTTTTATTTTACCCTATACTTTTTTTTGAGGCATCCTACTTCCTACTAATATTATAAACGTGAAATAGGGATATAGGGAGGGACAGAAAAAGCGACTTTGTATATTCTGTAGTGATGATATATTTATACTATGATATTGAAATGGAAAAAAGCCTGGATTCACACACTATAAATCTTGGTCACCCTATTTTTGCGATGCCTTCGATTATAGGTTTTAAGTTCTGTAGGTCTTGTAGTTCTTAATTATAGGATTTATTTATACTGTCTACATATTCTTCGAAATGGTGTCAGTAATTAGCAAAAAGAATGGGACTTCTACTAAGCTCCGTGTAAGGTCTATTAAAAAAAACTCGTGGCCGCGCGGTTCGCTTTGTGCGGACTGCGCGGCCAAACTTTGGAGTGATGTAGGTCGTGAACTACAGACAGTAGGGCATTATTTTTATGATCTACATTTTCTTCGAAATTCTGTCAGTGATTAGCAAAAGGAATTAGACTTTTACAACGCTCCGTTTAAGAGAACTGGTGGCCGCGCAGTTGAATTCATGCGGACTGCGCGGCCACGGTTAAACCTTGACATAACTTTCTGATTATTGACTCTTCGAATTTGCGGTTTTCACTGTTCATCTTTTACAAATTCCTTCGAAATGCTGACATAAGTTTTTTTTTTCTACGACATAGTGGCCGAGCAGTCGAAACGGAAACCCTCCCACCCCGGGCAGGGTGGGAGGGACTGTCAGACTTGTACTGACTAAAATCCACGGTGTCCTTTAGTAGTAGCCATGTTAAATAAATTTTATTGGCAATTTATACAAACATTCCTAGAATTTCAATTCGGCCTCGGCCTGCCCAAAAGTTCTATGGTCACCGAATGCACTCCGTATAATATCAGAATATTTTTAAATGTTTTTTTGTGTAGAATGCCTTCCGCTGTTCCTTCTATAATTTTTTTTTCTGTAAGAAACAAACTAGTTGGTGGCTAGGGTCAACATCGTCCAAAGGCCCAGGGGCTACGTTAGAAAAATAATTCACACGAAGGAAAACATGTCAAAGTCAAATGTCAAGTTTTTAAAAATAATGTTTTTATTTGGCGGAAAAACTGAAAAGAAAAATTAGAAAAATTGTTTAAAAGTTTGTTTGTGTTTAAGTACAAAAGTGTTTCAAAATTGTTGTTTCAATAGTGCTTATTGTAAGTTGTGTATTGGAAGTTCATAATATAAAATGGAAGAAATCTTGGAAAAATGTCATTTTGTACCCATGAGTACGATGGTAACTATTGTTTATTTACTATAATAACGCTTCAACGCCATGTAAAAATGTTGAAAACGCCTTGTGTAACTCATTGACTGTATTTTTCATTAGCTACATTATTTTGGAATAGGTATATGAACCTGAATAACCTAAAATTTCCTGTTTTTTTACTAATTTTACTGTAGCCTTATCACTGAATAATATGTACTCAATCCAAATTAAAACAACACCCTTTGCAGCATAGACAAGTTTGTATAGACATTCAATCTTATTATCATTTAAGAATTCATGTACAATGTAAAACATAGATGATATTTGTAATAATAGTTGTTCATAATTTTTATATAACAATCATTTGTTCCTGGTCTAAATTATAAGATTAGTTGGTAGTTGTAAGATAGAGTGCTGTAAAGCTGCCTGTCCATTCATGCGGAGCGAGCTGGCGGAGCAGAGAAACTAGGAAATATTAACCAAAAGGATTAAACTAAATCTCCATGCCTCTTCAATGGTGCAATCCTATTGGTTAATATTTCCTCATTTCTCTGCCTGCCAGCTCGCTCTGTATCAATGGACAGGCAGCCTAATAGTGTTCTATTAGTGTTATGTATTGCTAAGTGCTTTATTTTTGAGTTAGTGAGCCAATAAGCTCAGTAGTGTTTATTAGTATTTGTGCATAAAAACCAAATGAACTTTTACAGAAAAAAGTAATTGAACTAATGGAGGCCCCACGGAACTTTGATGCAATTAAAAAGTATTGCAAGAGAAATTTAGTGAACCTCCAACAGAGTAGAACCAACATGAAGTATGCAGACAGTGACCGCCGGGATTTTAAGTCAGTGTATCAGAGAGCATGCTGGAAGGCCATCTATTCGCACAATTGGAACAAGCTGTTGTATTTGTTGAAAAAGTGCCCCCCATGGGAACATAATTGGAAAGATGTCAATGAAGCGGCCTTGTATGTTAGAGTGAGTATCACTCGACAATTACTAAGACATATCAAAATAGAACTAGTTTTTTTTTCTCTTAAATTTGGCCAGTGACATTTGAAAGCGATGCTTCCTAGGCTTTGGAATGGGTAACTTTCAAACGGCTTATCAAGAATATAATGACCTACTTTCAGAGTATGAGTAATGAAAAATAAATTTTAATTACTAGTTAACTGCCCCATTGGTGTCGTGGTTGCGACTGTTGCGTGTAGAGTTCTGGGTTCGATTCCCAAGTTAGGCAAAAAGTATGTGTGAGTATATAAGCCGTTTGTCCTGTGGCTTATTTGAGAGTAAAGGAAGAGAGAGTGCATCTGTGCCTGCGCACAAATGTCTCTAATCTCTCTCATGCAGTTGTCTAATCTCTGTTGAGATTGGCTGTTGTGACCAAATTGGGCAAGAGGACTATAACCATTACTATGCATGACTCACACTTATGTCTTTTAGTGCAATTCTGCTGATTTCTATGCTTGAACTAAATATAATAATTATAATGGTTATTTAGGCTTATACTTCTAATTGTCTTTAAGGTTCTTTTTGTGAATGTATTTCTTGGAGAAGTGGTGGCCCAGTGGTATCAGCCCCTACTTACGAGTAGGTCGTAGGTTCGAACCCAGCCTAGCGCATTACTTTGTGTAATTTATTTCATCACCACTGCTCTCAAAACGGTGAAGGAAAACATCGTGAGGAAACCGGTATGAGCACAAAAAATTCGAAGACATGTGACATCTACCAACCCGCACTGGGCTCGCGTGGTAGATTATGGCCCATTCCCTCTCACAGAGAGTAGGCCTGTGTGCCAGCAGTGGGAACATTATAGGCTGATGATGATGATTTCTTAGACAAACAACCAACAAGCTGTATTTGACTATGAAATAAAATAATATTGCCTATTTTTTATTTCCAGGCTTTAGTAATTCTCCTGATGTACCACCCAACATCACAAGCCAAAGGATTGTTGAATGAATACTTACATCTAGTCTGGTCAAGCCGCTCCGATGAAGTGAAAAAAGCTGTCCTGAAAATCCTATTAACATTACCGGAGAAAATACATGGTGTTTCAAATACTAGATTTGATGAATCATATGCTGATGCTGTGAAAGAGTAGCATTTCAGGATCAGTTCAGGGTCATTCCTTGCCTCCAACTTTATCTGAGATTGATACTAATATTGCATACCCCTTGTTTTCACCAAGGAACAATTAAAAAACTAGTTTGATACAAAACTTGTAGAATACATCTTGTCAATATGTTTGTTAAGCAAGCATGTATTGAGATTTTTTTTTTTTAAATATTCCTCGCTTTTATAGTGCTATAAAACATTTGTATCAACAATATGTTTTATATATAAATATGTAGAATACATCCTTGGTGAAAATGAGGATTGTTACTCATTATGTAAAGCTTGAACCACACAATCACATGTGCTTCTAGATGTGGTTTATTTCTTAAAGGCTCTTTTCCGTTGGGGTGCTATGACAGGAAACCTCCACGTGCGCCCGTGGACTGGAGTTCCCTCTCGGATACATCCGGGGGGAAGACCAGTTTATCGGCCAGACCGTCGTGTTTCGCGCCAAACGTCTGCTGGAGTCGCGGGTTTTTTCTTAACCCAGGATATCGTGGCTCCGGAACGTAAATGGCATAGAAAGGAACACTGGTGGATTTTAGTCAGTAAGAGTCTGACAGTCCCTTCCACCCCACTCAGGGCGGGAGGACTCATTTGATGATTTTACCACGTAAAGAAAAAGCCTCATTTCCGTTATACAAGTTACTTGTGCACACGGCTAGACATCAAGCTATGCTAAACTGGTAAAAGCTGACTGTTCAATGTGCGGAAAGATCATATAAAGCGAGTCCAAGACAAACTGGTTTTGTTTAGCTTGATGTGTAGCCGTGTGTACAAGTTGCAAATTGTATGCAACTTTAACAAACTTGCATACACGCTACAAGTTGCAAGTAGGTAGTTTGAACTTGTACATACATTTTGTTTTTAAATTCAACCTACAGAATTGGCAACTCGAGTAAAACCTACATGCAATGTGCACTCTCAAAAACATTCCAATTCAAGCTACTTTCGTGCAAGATTTTCGAAATGGAAACACGCCTTTGGATCTTTTGTACCTGTTGATGTACAGACGCCAGCAGATCCACCTACCTCAATATGTCAGATTTTTTAATAGATTTGCAACCTTATCACGATAGAGGAAGGTTAATGTTCGATTGATAAAGACAGATTCGTGTAGGTTGACCTGCAGGCTGGCGTCTGTACCCTGTACCTATAGTATTTAATTGTTATAGTGAAATAACTCGGTTTACAATAAATATATTTTTGACAAGTTAAAAGCCGTTTTTTTTAAAGTTTAGTAGACTTTATTTCACGTACCATTTCTAATTATAAACTTCTACTAAATTAAACTATTTACAGAATGCTATGGGTCTGCCAGTGGCTAAGGCTATGTCATCAGAAGACGGAGAAGTTGTTGAGTGGAAGTATAACTTGGTGTTGGACGGACCTGCTGAATCATGGCTTAATGGCCTTGAGCATACTATGAGGGTCGTGTTGAGAGATGTAAGGTTTTAAGACTTTATTGGTAGTTAGATTAAAACACAAACATTGTATTCTTTGTTGTATTAAGCAAGCAAGCATCAAGCTATACAAAACCAGTTTATTTTTACCTTCCATTGTAAATATTTCCTACAATGAACGTTCACGATAATAAGCGTAGATCGGCGAATTTTAATCTGAATGAATCTTGATCACGTTATTATTGTAAAAATAAAAGAAACAGACCGGTTCTAGGAATTGGTTTCAAGCTGCCGGTGGTTAGGAGGGTTCCAGAGAATGGACTCTCCTAACAATGTGTGTCAAGGAAAACAGCTTTCTGCTAATTGCTTTAAGTGAGGCAGATCAAAGACAGAGCCTCATTACATGTTGGTTGAGACTCTTGGAAATTAGCCATTGGCCGACACGACTAACACATTGATCGTTGAGCCCTCATCTCATTATGATGACAACCTCGCGAGCAAGCGAATCAAGATATTCGAATTACTTTACTCTATCGGCTTTCACGAAGTTCTCGATAATCATTGCGCGTCGCTCTTATTGATTAAAGCCGGAAACACATTTAACACCCGACGCCACCCGATGAAACGTGATGCTTGTTGGGTCAAATCAAATGTATTGTTTTCCATGACCAGAATCACACTATGAACACCCGACGCGACGACACGCGCTCACTGCACATCGGGTGTCGACACGTTGCGTCGCGTGGCGTGTTAAATAATGTGTTTCCGACTTTATTATAAGCCTTTAGCAGTCCACTGCTAAGGGTCAACATACTATTGAAGCGTCAATCGATCTGAAACTGCGTGCTGTTAAACAACTTTACTACACTTCGATATGATTCGAGTCCGTGTTTCATAGATGAATACCCTCTAGATTCCGGCTTGGCGTAGCCACATGAGATAGAGAATGTTGACGTCACAAATGGGGAATAAGCCTTAAACGGCCAGTTTGTTGCGCAATTAGGTGTTGCTGGCCTAGAAAAAACCGGCTACGCGGTGAGGGATGGAGATAGGTATGCTCTGTCCCTTTTCTTCTTATGCGATTTGTCGATTATGATTTGACTCATCTTTTTTTAAAAATATTGCTCCAACTGAACTCTACCCAATAAGTCTCTCAATCCTATCACTACAACTTAATAAATTGCGTTTTTAGAATTTGATATTAACACGAGCTGCTTTGAGGAAGTGTAAGTACCAGAGAGAGGCGTGGATCAACGACTGGCCGGGACAACTTGGGATCACATCCAGCAAGGTAAGACGACATTGTTTTTGACCAGGAGATTTTCAACAGAAACAGTTCAGATGCACAAAATCACGCAAGCAGACCTTGAGTTTGGAGTTTGAATGTTTGTCAAGTCTGGGATCGATGGTTCGAAATGGAAAGAATGCACATGTCTATGATTTTGCGCTGAGTATCAAAGGTAAGGATAAGTAGCTCTTTCTTCGGTTCGTTTTGTGATTTCCTTATCTTGTCTGGACTGGAAAGAGACTATCTGGCTCAAGTAGATGTATATTCACGGACATGCTGCAATTGTGTCTGCCGCTGTGGAAGAGAATACGACGATGTCGCCAGAGAAGCGAAGGTTTGTCAACTGCTACCAAATTCAATGTCAATTTCTCTTCCAACAAGCTGTTAGCTTTCTGAAGATTTCTTCAAGAGCGCGATTGAAAAGCTTGGGTGAAAGTTCAAGGCCGTAATTTGTAAACGCAACAGCGTGCTATAGTGAATTGAATTTTGGAAACCTCTAAAATTCCCCAAACTATATTTAGATTCAATGGACATCCGACTGCACTCGCACGCTTTGCCGTTGCGAGATAATGAAAGAGAAGAAGCCCCTAAAGAAGCTACGCAAGAAGCAGAACATAATCCTCACAACTCTTCAAATGATGTCTCGGAAGGAGATCAGCAAGATTCTGAGATGTAAAGTGAATGCCCTCTGTGTCATTGAGATACATTCAAGAGATACAGTTGATAGGATGTATAAGATGGGTTAGTTTTTCTGCTATTATCAATAGTTTTTTTTTAGTTTGTCTATCGTATTCCACTCCTGGTTAAAGCCACCTTCCCCATTCCTTCCAATTCTTTCAATGGCATGCTTCTTTGCGCCATTTCAGGAAAATAACTTAAAACTGTATATAATTCATGTTTAATTTCATGTTTAATATTCCATAGAAAGAATAAGACGGGATAATCGTAAGATAAAATAATGACAAAGCCTTTTCTAATCAAGCGTTAATGTTGATTTCTATTCCTTTTTTTTTTGTGTATTAGTATATTTTTTGTTATTTTGCAACTACCCTCATAGCTTTTCACCCTACACCTGTCAGGTTGTATGAACGTCAGCGCATTCGAGTGGTTCTCGCAGCTGAAGTTCTACTGGGATCGAGAGAGGGAAGACTGTTACATTAGGCAGACAAACACCAGTTCTATATACACGTACGAGTACATTGGGAACTCGGGACGTCTTGTCATCACACCTCTTACTGACAGGTGACTATTAGAAAATACACACGTCAAGGTACACATTGTTCAGAAAAGAAAAGAAATGACACTGGTCCTGCTAATATTCATGTGCCTATCACGGCATTCTGTCGATTTCCGCGACCGTGCCAGTTTGACCATAAAACCTCATTTAAATAGTGTAAGAAATACGACAATTGTATGTAAATTTAACTACACTGCGGTATTTGTTTGATCAATTGAATTCATTATCCATTTATTCCGCGATGTGGTCAATCTTGCATCGGCTGTCTGTTAAGGAACTATCTTTCTGCGTCCAGCCTAATATGCCTGTTCCAAGCCCTTCTGGTGGAATAGCACATGTATCACGTTCCAAATTCTATGTTGCATTATGGTGATCGCACACCTAGCCGCACCGCAGTCTCCGCAGTCCGTTTTCTTACCGATTCTGCGGCTACTGCGATGCGGGTAAGTGTGCGAGGTTTCATAGAACTTCATACATAGAATTCGTAATGCGGGGACTGCGGAGACTGCGGTGCGCCTAGGTGTGCGTTCACCATTAGTATATCGTTATCATGCATAGACCATTTGAATATTTGACAAAAAGTACCAAATGTACTGCCAACATCAGACGTTTAGCAAAAAAAATTTCTGGCACACAGATGCTACATAACTCTAACGACGGCGTTGCACCTGTTTCGCGGCGGGAGCCCCCAAGGCCCGGCCGGCACAGGCAAGACGGAGACTACCAAGGACCTGGGGCGAGCGCTGGCACGATGGGTGGTCGTCACCAACTGCTCCGATGGACTCGACTACAAGTCCATGGCCAAATGTTTCGCTGGTAACTTCGCTTCGTATTAAGCTGAAGTAAATTTTGAATGGGGTTCTACAGGGATCAGTTTTAGGTCCTCTTCTGTGCTATTAAAACAGATTGTAGCGTGTGATTGCAGAGTGCACCCGCGCCCGAATAGTTCCAGTGAGGGAATGAGGTCGCGCTAGAGGACTTACATAGCTCTGTCCCTTTCCCGCACATGGTAGGCCACGATCTCTCGCCTTCTCCCGCCCTTGTTTTAGCGGACAATCTTGTACAACGACGATATAATACTAGACTCATAATAACAGGGGACCGATGTCTGTCAACACATTAGGCAAAAAAGTCTAATATCCGTCTGTCTCATTTCGACCACTCTTGTGAGCCGTAAACATACGTTGAGACAGAACAGACCTTGAGTTAGCTAATTACAACGCAGTACCCCGTCCCCCTCGCTTACGTAGTACCTCAGCGAGTTGACAGAATAGTTTCTGTTCCTTAGATCGTGTATGCGGAATCTACTATTATATCGTCGTTGATCTTGTACTATCCAGGTATCGCTCAGAGCGGTTGCTGGGGCTGCTTCGACGAGTTCAACCGCATCAACATCGAAGTGCTATCAGTAGTAGCGCAGCAGATCCTGGCTGTCCTGCTCGCGCTGTCTCTCTTCATGAAGAGATTCATGTTCGAAGGCGCCGACATAAAGCTGGATGGTAATTGCGGAATATTCATCACGATGAATCCTGGGTGAGTGGAACATTCATTGCTTTAAGATTTTGAAGCTATTCATCGCTATAAATGTACAAATTAAGAGAGCTTCCCCATGACGCGATGAAACGCAATTCAACCGATTCCAACTACAAGTGAAAATCATCCTTACCACTACGACATATGACATAAAACAGTGAAGGGCTTCACACACAGCAGCTATAATGTAAAGATGTACATTATAGCTCAATACATCTCATTACATCTTTCCATAGAAATCGTCAGGAGATCACACACTGCAGCTATACCATGTATATTTTTACATCTTCGAATTTATAATATGGAAAGATGTAATGAGATGTATCGTGCTATAATGTACATCTTTACATTATAGCTGCTGTGTGTGAAGCCCTTTAACAGTTGTTATCTACGGGCAGATGAAAAACAAAACATGCTCGCCACGACGATGTAAGTTAATCGAATTGCGTCAGTATTTCTTAGTAGCAAGTTCGATTTTCATTTTTAGTTTGTAGAAATTGCAAATCACAGGAATCGCGTCGTGGGTAAGCTCCCTAAAAAACTGCAGCTCGTAATCTTTATCCGATTATTATATTTGCGCGTGTAAACCGCAAACCCGCACCTTGACTTGCGCGGGTTACATGCGCCGTCAACGACGATATAATACTAGACTCCTAATAACAGGCGACCGATGTCTGCCAACACATTAGGCAAAAAAGTATTATATTCGTCTCATTTCGACCAATCCTGTGAGCCGTAAACATACGTTGAGACAGAACAGACCTTGAGTTAGCCAATCACAACGCAGTACCCCGTCCCCCTCGCTGACGTAGTACCTCAGCGAGTTGGCAGAATAATTTTTGTTCTTTAGATCTTGCATGCGGAGTCTAGTATTATATCGTCGTTGTGCGCCGTGTACAAGCATCCTCAGTCTTAAGTATCAGCCATTTTCTTTCACCTCAGTTACGCTGGCCGCACAGAGTTGCCCGACAACTTGAAGTCGATGTTCCGGCCGATCGCCATGTGCGTGCCAGACTCTCTCATCATCGCTGAGAACACGCTATTCTCTGATGGCTTTACCGCTTACAAGCTTAATGCTAAGAAGGTAAAGCTTACTCTTTTCCTTTTTTAGACTTAGGGTGCTCCCACATCTATCGACGCGGAATCGGATTTTTCCGTCGCCCTTTCTCTTTCTGTCGCATAGAACTTCCATTTTGCTAGACCGAGACAATGGGATACCACGCGGCCGCGTCGAGGATTCCGCCGCGTGCGATCGCATTATGCTTTCTGTCTCGGTTTAGCAAATGGCAGTTCTAAGCGACAGAAAGAGAAAGGGCGACGGAAAAATCCGATTCCGCGTCGATAGATGTGGGAGCACCCTTACTGGCAGTAAAAATATGTCTGTGGTTGAAACGAGATAAATGACGACACCGCTAGTTTTGGCTACATAGAGCGTTATTTATCTGTCTGAGATAGATAATTAATTTTCTATGCCATGTTGACAGCATCATCTTAAATTGAAAATATATTGGAGTGTAATTTTTAAATTTGATGAACACGAATTTGTTTTTTGAAGATAATAAATCATCATCTTCCTGCCCTCATCCCATTTTACTTGGGGTCGGCTCAACACCTGACCATAGTAATTAATATAATAATTCTCCCTTATAAGACGCAGAATCATTCACTCTTTTCTCATTCATATCTTTTCTTACTCAAACCATCCATCTTTTCTTTGGCCTTCCGCTTCCTCTCCGTCCATCAACATTCATACTCATCACTCTTTTAGTCCCATGAGTGTCATCCCTCCTCATCACATGTCCATACCAAGACAGACGATTCCCTTGCATTTTTTCTGTATCAGGCGCCTCTTTCATATATCCCCTTATAAACTCATTCCTTACTATATCCATTCTTGTCACACCACACATCGATCAAAACATCTTCATTTCCGCTACATGCAATCGTTTCAATAAATGTGGAATGAAACGTATCAATATTTTTATCAGATACAATGTAAAATTCGGGAGTGTAAGCTCGTGAAGTCAGAACTGAGTAAAAATGTTGTGTGTTTATAATTTTAAACATTGTCACTTCGTCAATTGTGGTTTACGGAAAAAACGGTTCAAATATTTTTTGATGATCTAAATGATTTTCTAATTGGAATTTTTCATTTATCTCGCATATTAATCCAGGATTTAATTCCAGGTGTTCACGTTATACCAGCTGGCTATGCAGCAGCTGTCCAAACAGGAGCATTACGACTTTGGTCTTCGGTCTATGGTTGCGTTACTGCGATATGCTGGCATCAAGAGGAGAGCTTACCCTCATTTGCCTGAACAAGAGGTAATGATGTGCAAAACTCAGGAAATTATGGTTTGGAAGACCAAAAGTTAACATAACTTCCTGAAAATGTTCTTAAGGGTGCTTGTGCACACGGCGCGTTGTGTCCCACGCGCGCCTCAAAGTGCGTCAGCATAATGACGGGGCCCTCCTCTCAGAGGGCCAAAGCCTGCCGGGATTATTTCCTTACCGTGACCCCGGAACGTAACAGGCTATTGAAGGACACCGTCGATTTTAGTCAGTAGAAGTTTGACAGTCCCTCTCGCCTTGCCAACAAAAAAAAAAAAGGGGACCGGAGGACTCATTTGATGATTTTACCACGCTAAAAAAAAAATAATGAAGTAGAGCAACCTGTGATGCGTAACTGCGCGTCATCACCGTTAGAGCGAGAAAAGGTGCGAGCGAGAGGGACCAACAAAAATTCGTCGTGGACCTCACGTCCGATCGCTCCGGCCGTCCACCGGCCACTAAGGAATTTCTCTTGCAATTCTCGTTTATAAACACTTTTTGAGAGGTTATTTGAGATATTTTTTATTGTTGAAAAAAAGCGCTTTAAGTACAATTTTTTTTTTGAATTTGCTTTATTGACCTGTTGACATCAAGATAATGTAATATTACATACCTACGATGCATAGTTCCTATGAAAAAAACCATTTATTTAGAGATGAAATCCGAGAATTTTGATGATGTTCTGCCATCTTAATTTAGAAAATGAAGGACAAATATAAAAAACTAATCAGCGCAGTTTGAAGACGAGGATTTGAGGTCATTATGCGCTGAACAGATTTTTAAATTAATTCTTCATTGTCTCAGATTGAGTGCACCAACGTAACTCGAAATGACGTTGGGCAGGAAAGAGCTGTTTTGAACGCTTGATTTACCTAATATAATCTACTTAAATCAACTTTAAAAAAATAACTAGCTGTTACTTATATTATGGTTATTTATGTGCAATAATAATATTTCAAGCTATTGCACTATTTTGTTCAAAAATCACAAACAAAGTTACGCAAATAATTCGGCGCGCGTGAATTTTAGAAGACTTGCCCCTTAAGTATATGGCCATGTCTACAGCACCTTAAATTTTACCTTGATTGGCTCTAATGAGCTCGGTGGTTCCTGTCAAACTATTATGGAAACAAACGCCAAAATATTCATAGAAGTTCATCTCTTTTTAATTAAAGAAGTACCTTGGGAGACGTACAGATTTGTTAGCAAGGTGCTTTTGTTCTGGTTTGATAAAAACTGACATTTGAATTTTTAGCATTAGCTAACTAATGCACAATCGACAAAGTTGAATCATGACCCATTTTGACAAAAAAATCGTTTGAATCCGTCAAATTGACAAAGATCAAAGTCGTTACCATGGATATGTATGCTTACGCGAATGTGGCCCTAATTGTATTTGAATGTCTGTAGGAAAATAAGCTTATGGTGGGTCATACTCGTAATTCCACTTTTTCGATTGTACCAAGTCCAATTCACAACATCTTTTTCCATTTTTCCTCATTACAGATGGTAATCCTAGCCATGCGAGACATGAACGTAGCCCGTCTGACTGCCAAAGACGTGCCTCTATTCGACGGCATCATGCAGGATATATTCCCTGATGTGGAGATCCCAACCTTGGACTATGAGATGCTGGAGACGGCTATTACTGCGGAGATGAGGCTGGCTGGCCTACAGCCGGTTAAAGCGGCCTTGCATAAAGTTATACAGACGTATGAGACGAAAGTTAGTTTTGATTCTTTGATTCCAATTGGTTTCCTCATGTTGTGAACACGGCGCGCCTCTCTGCGTATTGTTCCTGGCTTTACAGCTTATTGTAGATCTGACTGACTTTGGCCACGCCTGGCAAATGTCAGCAGAGATAGGCCAATTATAGTGATACACATGTGTGCGAAGGCACAGGTGCGCTCTCTATTTCTTCAGCTATATTTGACACTGGAGAGAGATACGAAGGCGTTCTGGATCTTTTTTACCGTCTTGTTCTCTCTCTAAACCCTAGTTGACAAGCAAAAGGCTTCGGCTAAATTCGAGTGCTAGAATGATGGGGTGTTTTTTCAACTAATGCGTATTACATGGTTTTACCCTAAGTATTTTGTGCCTCATCTCAACTCAGCTTATCGCAGGCCACAGGCCAGGTATTTTGTGTGATCGTAAATTAACCAACAAAACGTCACCTCACCTAGAACTCGCGCCACTCAAGCATCCTCCTGGGCGACACCAACACAGCCAAGAGCACTTCCTGGAAAATGTTGGCCAACACCCTGACCCGCCTGCACCGGGAGAAGCAGCCAGGGTTCGAGGTCGTGAACACTTTCCCCATGAACCCTAAAGCTCTGACTTTGGGGGAACTGTACGGGAATATAATCTGGCTACCGGAGAGTGGAAAGACGGCGTCTTGTCTTCGATTATGAGGACTACTTGTCAAGGTAAGATGAATTTAATAGTTTTAGAAATAGAGTTAAAGTTGAGTGAGAGGAGTTCTTAATGTTTCTCCTCTAAGTTCAAGTCCGTTTAGTCTAAAGGCCTATCCACACACAACAGTGCGAACACGTGACGTGCTATTCATATATACGAGTGAACCAACATCACTGAACCGTACTGTCACTGATCAGTACGGATAGCGTCGTACAAAATATTTGGTACAATATCATATTTCACTGTCACTGATCGATACGGTGACACCACAAACGCACTTTAGACCTGACTCTTATATAAGCCTGCCGGGCTCGCGGGACTTATCTCATTATCGTGACCCTGGAACGTAAAGGGCTATTGAAGGACACCTTGGATTTAACTCCAATTCTGACAGTCCCATCTAGTTCAGCCCTGGGCGGGAGGAATCATTTGATGATTTTACCATGATAAAAAGTAGGTTACGAACTGTGAAACAAAAGTAATATTACATCCAATAAGACATATTCACAAACTTTCTCATTTGTATAAACGATTCCTGTGTTTCCTACAGATGAGTCGCCGGATATGAAATGGATTATATTTGACGGGCCCGTGGACGCGATATGGATCGAGAACCTCAACTCTGTGATGGACGACAACAAACTCCTGACTCTGGTCAACAGTGAGAGGATATCCATGCCTGCACAGGTACGTCGGATCTTAGTCATTTACTCTCTCTGAAAGATAAGATTAATACCCGAATCTCTTCAAAGTTGAGAGTGAACAGACTTCTTCTGGGTTAGCTCGCTCCATCGTAGGCTTGGTTGGTTGTGTCTGTCACCTTTAACCCACAAAACCGAACCTCGAGAGAACCCCGAGGTTTGATTTGGTTAGGTTCATTTAAACTTTGCTTGCGGATTTAGGAGCCCCGCCCAGCAGGGCTCCGTCTACCTGCCCATGCAAAACACCTTAATACTACGAAAACAAGAAAATAATATTACAACATTATGAATTTCAATTGTATTTTATTAAACACTAGCGACCTGTCCCGCACGGGTGGACATGATAATTATTATTGTATAGTTAAACCCTATTGTTACTCAGGGCGAATGGTGGCTTTCTAATGGTGAAATTTTTTGAAATCGGTTCACTTATTTTTGAGTTATTAGTTAAACATACACACACACATACAAATCTTTCCTTTCCTCTTAATAATATTAGTGTAGATAATATAATTATAAGAACACATAAATAAACCTATTAATCATTTTTTTTTGCGATGACTTCTTGTCTCCTCGTCGACGGTCGGTTATGTCGGCTGGCACCACTTCATGCATTCGACCGGGGTTCAAAGTCTTCGCGACACAAAGTCACCAGACCCTGCAGTCTCGACAAATATAACGACAAAAATCGCTCTTTAAGTCTAATCGATGTCAAATTTCTTTAAAAGTTTATCAACTTTATGCTTTCGAAATTAAGTTGCAAGTCTATTAAAGGAATTTGACAACGATACGACTTAGCGACTGATTTTTGTCGCTGTCTAATGTCGAGACTGCAGGGGCAGCTAGCCTTATTCGTTTTTTTTTTGGATTCGTTACCGCTACCACGGACACTGCACTTGTTTCACTTACAACACGATTCTGTTTTTGACACAAAACTCACTGTATCCACTCGGAGTTGCGTCACGGTCGCATCAGGTACCCGAGACCCTTGATGGTAATCGGCTATTGAAGGACACCGTAGATTTTAGTCAGTAGGTACAAGTCTGACAGTCCCCTCTGTCCCGCCCTGGGTGAAAAGACTTTACCACGTTAAAAAAAACTGTCCACTCGCGAACTTTTTCAGCAGTTTTTTTTCGGTTTTTACACTTGATTCCATGATATCATGTTTTAAGTATTTTCTTCATTTTGAATTATAAATGTTTCATATTCATCGATCCGCCCGTTAATTAATACATGATTTCTGATCCAGACTTCGAACACGTTCAAATCACTCTTTTTTTTTTTAGCGTGGTAAAATTATCAGATGAGTCCTCCAACCCCGGGCAGGGCGGGAGGGACTGTCAGACTTCTACTGACTAAAATCCACGGTGTCCTTCAATAGCCCTTTCTGTTCCGGGGTCACGGTAAGGAAATAATCCCGCGACCCCAGCTGGCTTTGGCCCTCTGAGATGGGCCCCGTCATTATGCTGACGCTCTTTGAGGCGCGCGTGGGAGCAACGCGTCGTCGACCCGGGACGTTCAAATCACTCTTGAGAAAAAATATTAGTTTCATACAAAATCGGTTTCATCATTCACCCCATACTGTTCCATCATACACTACAGCCACTGTCCTGTATACGTTGGGAGGCTTAGACTGTTTTTCGAGCGTTGTCGGTCCTTAAGTTGCATAAAACAAGAAAAAAATAGTCAGTGATGCGATATCATGCTTTTTATCTTCTTTTGCTGTTAAGATCCTCTCGTGTTCCACAATGTTGATTAGGGTTTTCTTTACAACCACCCTTAAAATTATTCCCAGGTGCTGTTGTTATGACTTCAATATCGTTGTCGTCTACATATTCACAGATCGTGTCCTCGTAACTTGGCGCACTTGGATATTCGAAATTAGACGTTATTATCACTACGTGCAATGATAACATGATAAAACAAAGTAAATACAACTTCATGATGATCACTTGTTTTTGGAAGTCAACCACAGTATAGTTGGGAAAAGACTGAGCTCAGTGACTGTTTAAATAAAGATTGTCTCAACGAATGAGCCAAACTCTAATAGGTAACTGTTACTTATACTTGGTTTCTATTGTCCTTAAAATCTGCACGTTTTCTAAAAATAACTCTACAACTCCATTTAAGCATTAAATGATATTTAGGTAAGTCAAACATTGTCAAGGTTTTTTTAATGCCAACGTATGATTTATTGCATTGCATAATTTTATAAATAGCATAATGTCGCCGAATGCAATAAGAAAATAGTATAAAATGATAGCAAGCTTGAATGGTGATGAAGTTCTGAGTTCGATTCTCGAACAAGTAAAATATTGGGGTTTTAAAGGCGGAAACTAACACCATACTACCTTTCCTAAAGCACTGGAGTATATTATTACTCTCTACACTTGTATAGTAAGGCCGCTATTTCGCTGGCGTTTTACTAGCGTTGGCGCCAACGCTGCGCAGATGCTACGTTGACGTCGCGAGTCTCTAGTGGCAAGCGTTCGCGTAGCTACCGGCGGAATGAATGCGGTAAAGAATATTGAAATCTATCAACAGTAAATACAGTTCATATTTGCAAGCAACATAAGGGACACGTCGCTACGTGTCGCGGAATGCCGACGGAGATAACTTTGCAAACAAACATGAACTGTGTTTACTGTTGATAGATTTCAATGTTCTTTACCGCATTGTAAAATGCCGCCGATTCCGGCCGGTTGGTGGGAATCTACGTACGTCAGGCTGGCCCGGCCCCATGGAATTTAATAATGAGATTGTTATCAATCCAATGTACCCGGGTATACTAATATATGTAACACCTTCATTTTCAATGTAACTCTTTTTAAAGAAATTACGTGCACTTCTTAGTGGCCGGCCAGCCTGACGTTTTCAGCCCGGCCACCTTGTTTCCCACTAATCTACAAAAAATACTGGCAATATTGTGCTACAGATGAAATGTACCCTATAATTTATGCATATGTAACACAAAATCGAATCCTAAAATGCAATAGCATACGAAATATTAGCGGTTGCAGGTGGCCGGGCTGAAATTATTTCGTTACTATAAAACAGTAAAACTGCAACACCTACCAAAAACTAATACCAGTACATAATGAGATATAGAGATATAGAATACATGTAACGCTTTCATTTTAAATTATAATACATATTTAGAAAGAATAATCACTTGAAATTATATTCAGCCCGGCCACCTAAAAGCGGTAATATTCCCTAAAATCTTATGCTAATTTGTACAGTAAAACCTGATACAGCTATGAAATGAAAGTTACATTCGTTTTGTTTTAGACGTATACCTTTAAGCCTTCTGTTTGACTAGATTATCAAAATCTGAGAAACTTTCCGAAGAGTGACTATCATTTATTAACTAATTTCAGGACATTTGGTTTGTTGAGTGAAACAAAATTGGTAATTGTCATATTTTTTTAAAAATCATTTTTGAAATTAGTTAGACAAACATTTGTACTTATATTAATTAGGTACTATAACAATTGTTAATTATAATAATGTAAAAAAAGGTTACACATTGATAATAACACAGTTATCAAAAAATTATAGTAATATCAATATTACCTTATCATCGAACATTCATTCATTCAGAATATTAGAAGATAATTTTTGGTTAAATACTTATTATACCTTGGTAAAAAATCACAGATTTTCATAATGATTTTTACATCAACTTTGAATTTAAAGTTTTGAAAACTTTCAATTAAAATTATGCTAATATAATTATTACAACAATTCTTAAATAAAGAGAGAACCATAGTTCTTTCAGTGGCAGCTGTCTACTCGGGAAAAATATCTTACGACTTAGGTTGGGACGCGACACAGGCGCCGTCTAAAAATCGGTGGTAGCGTCTGTGAACTATTATCTTTGTATGGTTATGTTGTGAAGCCAAAAACGGAGAAAATATATATAGGTTTAGGTATTATCTATCCAACAATTATTATGTGTGATTTATACTACTTAGTTTATTAATAAAAATATCATAGTAACGCATTTTGTTTCACTCAACAAACCAAATGTCCTGAAATTAGTTAATAAATGATAGTCACTCTTCGGCAAGTTTCTCAGATTTTGATAATCTAGTCAAACAGAAGGCTTAAAGGTATACGACTAAAACGAAACGAATGTAACTTTCATTTCATAGCTGTATCAGGTTTTACTGTACAAATTGGCATAGGATTTAGGGAATATTACCGCTTTTAGGTGGCCGGGCTGAAATATAATTTCAAGTGATTATTCTTTCTAAATATGTATTATAATTTAAAATGAAAGCGTTACATGTATTCTATATCTCTATATCTCATTATGTACTGGTATTAGTTTTTGGTAGGTGTTGCAGTTTTACTGTTTTATATTAACGAAATAATTTCAGCCCGGCCACCTGCAACCGCTAATATTTCGTATGCTATTGCATTTTAGGATTCGATTTTGTGTTACATATGCATAAATTATAGGGTACATTTCATCTGTAGCACAATATTGCCAGTATTTTTTGTAGATTAGTGGGAAACAAGGTGGCCGGGCTGAAACGTCAGGCTGGCCGGCCACTAAGAAGTGCACGTAATTTCTTTAAAAAAGAGTTACATTGAAAATGAAGGTGTTACATATATTAGTATACCCGGGTACATTGGATTGATAACAATCTCATTATTAAATTCCATGGGGCCGGGCCAGCCTGACGTACGTGGGAATCTTACCTTACGTTTGTTAGCAACCGGTACAATCACGCTCTGTCCGTGGGGGTACGAGCGGGTACTCAAATACGAGTAGTATCATGTGCGCGACGTTAACGATGCGTTCAGAGGACATCAACGTCGCGTTTGTGCAGAGTGGGTGCTGCGCAAACGTTTGGAAGGCTCCAACGCTCGTAAAACGCCAGTGGAATAGCGGCCTAAGAGACACATTTGAATGGAGTGTCCGGTAACGAATCGCGACGCGTCATACACATCTATTCTGGCGCGTCACGACACGCCAGCTGTGCGCCAGAAATTACATTGCTGAACTCTACGATATGAGCTCTTCGACGCGGAGGCTTTGAGATCTTCAAAACGCTTGCTCTTCGACACTTGAGACCTTCCAAATATTCACCGTTCGCGCCGCACGTTTGGATAGTGTCACTGTCAGAAGATTAGTGCATAGCGAGCTTTAGGGCGGCCACATACATCAGTTTTTTTTCCGTTCGGAATTCGAAATGATGAATGAAATGTACCAGTCACGAGCAATAGGTAGTATAAATACACTTAGCAGTATTCAAAAGTGATGTTCTGCTAAAACTTTGATGATGAAACTTTTGCCTTTTCGTTAGATTTCTATTTTGGAAACCCTACTATTAGGAAATAGGTCTTATTTCAAAGCGGAAACCAGTACTTTACGAGTAAATTGCGTTTGAACTTTGTTAAATGTATACATGTTATTGCTCGTGACTGTACACATTTCATTCATAATTTCATTCAACACATACAAAATATGCACACACAGCACACACATTAATTCACTGTGTTCGGATAGAAAACGGATCAGGATTCCTGATCAGGAAAACTTATGTATGTGATCGCCCTTAGGCCCAGCGTCTCAAGTCGTGATCCTCTCCAGCCACTCCTCAAATGACGGGCCCCCCTCTCAGAGGGCCAAAGCCTGCCGAGGTCCCGGGATTATTTCCTTACCGTGACCCCGGAACAGAAAGGGCTATTGAAGGACACCGTGGATTTTAGTCAGTAGAAGTCTGACAGTTCCTCCCGCCCTGCCCGGGGTGGGAGGACTCATTTGATGACTTTACCACGCTAAAGAAAAAAAAAGCCACTCCTCAAAGAGAGGGGTTTTACCGCGGCGTGACAGTACAGTATACCCTGCATGAGTCCTTGCGCTCACTTTTAAATTTTAAATAGTAAAGAAATCAATGCAAAATAATTCATATAATAATTTATTATTATCACTCAATCTATGAAGTGACATTTAAATAAAATATGACAGCTTCTTAGGTGTGGTCTGTGGGTGTGGAGAATCAAAAGAACACATCGATAAAATACGATATTGCCATCCAAATATTATTTGTTTAGAGATTTTGTTGTTTTTTATTACAATTTAAATGACCATAAATATAGTTCTATGCATAGGCTTCCAAGCTATAGAGGGTTTTCCTAAAGTTTTAAGAAATGTTTTTCAAAACTTATCAATGGCTTATGTTTAACTTACCACCAGATATAGTAACATATAACAGACAAAAATAGTAAATGATCACCTAAATGAAACCCGCACTTTAATGTAAAATTATAACCAGTTTTAACATTTCGCTATCCTATTTAATCAAAATGACTCCAAATAAATCATTGTCAACCCAAAAGTAGTAAATGATCACCAGAATATGTTCACTAAAATATGTCATAACGAATAATAACGGTGTAATAAAAAAAAAATCTACCTAAGCGGGGTAGACGAAGGCTTCTATTTCTGTTTACAAGGTTTAAAGGAACCTAACCAAACCGAACTTCGGGGTGTCCCTGAAATCTTGCTAAAGCGAGTTTTAGATTTGGTGCACATTCAGTATAGATTTGGTGATCATTTACTATATTTGGTGTTCGAATACAATTTGAAGTGTAGTAGCTAAGGGTATCAAAGCATTTTATGGTGGTCATTATATTTAATCCCCTTATCAATTAATCATTACCTAAAACAAAAAGTACTGTCCCCTTTCAAAAAACAAAATAATATTGTATTGTTCCAATAAATGACTTTTGAATTTGATCTCTTGGTATCTTTTCTTACTTCAGGTAACCCTGCTCATCGAGACCTTAGACTTGGCTGTGGCCTCTCCAGCCACGGTCTCACGTAACGGCATGGTGTACAACGATTACAAGGACTGGGGTTGGTGGCCCTTCGTCAACTCCTGGTTGGAGACTGTCGAGAACCCTGAGTACAGGGAGATGGTAAGTAGAGTTTACTTTCCACTTTCTACAGCAGCGTGGTGAAGTGTCTTATAGTAGATTGTATGACAAGCGAGCTAAGTAATATTTTTACGGTGAGGGCGCTATTTTGAATCCACAGCGAAGTGAGGGATACTACAGTAGAATCCTGAGCGTAGCGAGGGGTATTTATCCTCGTCGCCGTTGTAATGGTCCGTGGAACACCGTCACAACCTTCTTTTTACTACCCTTATCCCATTATCTCAACTGTGCGAACACAATCGTGGCGCAGTGGCTGTGTGTTCGACTGCTATGCAGCGTGTTGCGGGTTCGATTCCCGCACGGAACAAATATTTGTATGATCTAAAGGTAATTGTTCCGGGACTGGGTGTTTGTGTATGTGAGTTTCTATATGTGGCAGGAAGACGTTACCTGCCCATTTGGGGGCAGCCTGGCTAAGGATCGAATGGGCTGCAACGCTCAAGAAGTCCGTCACCAAAGAAAGAAACTCTTACCTTTAGCCACGAACGTCTTGTCCAGGAGGCACTTGCTGGTGTACCTAGCTGGGAGCTCCCACGCTGCGTCTCGTTTGGTGTTAAGTCGTTTAAGGCGCGCTAGGTTGAAAATAGTTCTTGTCTTGGGCTTTGAGGAGCACGAATATTGTTCCGAACACGTTCACACACGCAAAATACTGAGAAAGGTCCTTATATTAGATCTTTTTGTTACGATCGCACGTTTTCGTGCGCCGGTGAATCTTACACACACTACGCGCCATTGGAGGGCGCTAGGAGCGCGGCCAAGAAGGCCTGTGATTGGACGGGACGTTTGAGCGCTTGCATAACGCTCTGCTATTGGTTCAAGCTTCCACTCCAGAAACGGAGGACTCGAACGCTGCTATTTCATTCGATCTTTCTGGCTAGATATTAGACTAGAGTAGAAAACGATGTTATTTGAATTTAAATATGAATTCGAATTTAATGGTTACGAAACATACCGCCCACCAAAATACACTTGTGTATTTTCTAACCTATTATGAAACTGAAAATAAATTAGTACTCAGAAACTTGAATGCATACGAATAGAAGAGCTAAGTTAAAGACTAAATTTATGATAAAACTAACTTGCTAAAACTAACGAATAACGCATTAATCAATGAGGTTCGGTAAAGGACACAGCTTTGCCAACGGTCTCGTTAGTTGAGTACCATCAGCCGAGCGAACGGTTGCAACGCGCACCACTCCATCCGGGCCAGGGTGAAGTTTCTCAACACGCGCAAGAGGCCAGTGTAATGGAGTAGCATTGTCAGTTTTAAGAATGACAACCGATCCTACGTCTAAGGGTTTTGAAAGTTTGGTCCACTTTGCCCGCTGAGTTAGGGTATGGAGGTATTCCCGTCTCCAACGATTCCAAAAATCTTGTTGGAAACGCTGTATTAGCTGCCAACGACCGAGACGGTTTATATTGACGGAAGTTAAGTCCTCATCAGGAACGGACGTCAACGGTTCCAGCGTTAAGAAATGACCCGGAGTAAGTACATTTAAATCATTGGGGTCAGAACTCAATGGACAGAGGGGACGCGAATTAAGCATGGACTCGATTTGAACGAAAACGGTATCTAATTCCTCGAAGGTAAGTGCTTGTTCGCCGATGAGACGATACAAGTGAGATTTAACGGATTTGATCTGGATTTCCCACACTCCACCGAAGTGAGGACTTGAAGGTGGATTGAAACGGAATTCAATATTCTCAATATGAGCAGCAGATTGCATGAGCGAATGAAGTTGATTCCTCGCGCCTACAAAATTGGTGCCGCAATCGGAATGGATAATGCTAACCCTACCACGGCGACCGACAAACCGACGAAGAGCGGCGAGAAACGCGTCTGTTGATAGATCCGAAACTGTTTCGAGGTGAAGTGCTTTTGTGCTAAGGCAAACGAATAGACACAGATAGGCCTTGCCGATTTTGGCACCACGATGCTTCCCTAATTTAATACGGAATGGACCCCCGTAGTCCGTACCTACAACAGAGAACGGCTTCACTTGATTTACACGAACGGCAGGTAGATCGCTCATAAACGGTTCGAGAGGAGTGGGATGAGTTTTATAACACTGCAAACATTTTGACAAGCAATGTCGAATAGCACGTTTTGGGGAAAGAATCCAGAATTGTTGAGTTAAAAGATACTGCATGGTATTAACGCCAGCGTGGCAGTTTTCACGATGAAGCGCTTCGATTATCATGTAGGTGAATTTTGACTTACGAGGGAGAAGAGCGGGATGTTTATGTTCAAACTCTAACCCTGATCTCGACAGCCTGCCGCCCACCCTGAGTACTCCCTGTGCATCCAGGAATGGATTTAGCTTACGCATCTGCTTCGATACGAGAGTGCCAGCTTGCAGCTGTTGAATCTCGTTAGGGAAGTAACAAGACTGAATGTGTTTCACAACAATCATAAGCGCGTTATGAAGTTCCATACGATTTGATGCTGGATTACAGCTGCGTGTACGTTTGCTACGAAGGAAATTGATGAATTTTGTCCATACGCACAAAAGGCGTTGGATTTTGCGAATTGACGAATAACGTTCGAGTAAGGTATCTATGAATGGAACCGGAGAATCATCATGGGTGAGTAAGGAATGCGGACCCCTTTCTTCCATTTCGAGTGCGGTTTGATCAAGCGTTTCGGTAGACCTAGGCCAAGAGATAACAGGTTGGGAAAGCCACGAAGGACCCGCCCACCATAAAAGATTGTTGACTAGGGCTGTCGGAAGTTGACCACGCGAAACTACGTCCGCTGGATTGTCTTCGGAAGCCACGTGATTCCAACGAGCACCTGGAATGACATCGAGAATATGACCTACGCGGTTCGCGACGAAAGCCTTCCATCGTGAAGGGTGAGAGCGAATCCATGCAAGCACGACGGTAGAGTCAGACCAAGCGAAGACACCGGTGCAAGGAAAAACTGGTAAGTACAATTCCTTAACGAACTTCAAAAGATCAGCGAGAAGGGCTGCAGCACATAGTTCAAGACGAGGCAACGACGTAGATTTAACGGGAGCTACTCGTCCCTTTGAGCAGACGAAAAAGACTTGAATGTTATGATCCACATCAGTCGTTCGTAAGTATACGACAGCCCCGTAACCAGTCTCCGAACTATCTGAAAACCCATGGATTTCACAAGATACAATGTTTTTCACAGATACACAGCGAGGGATACGCAGTGACTTTAAGAGGGGAAGCTGTTCTAGATAACGGTTCCAGAAATTAATGATATCCTCCGGAGCATCCTCGTCCCATCCTACATTGAGAACCCAAAGACGCTGTACTAACACTTTGGCGACGATTGTCAAGGGCGACAGAAAACCCAGGGGATCGAACACGCGCGCAAGTTCACTTAGAATGTTCCTCTTCGTACATTTCTTTTGCTGTGGAACAACGGAAAAGAAGAAGCAGTCACTGAGTGGATCCCACCTTAGACCCAAGACCTTGAGGGTAGGATTTTCTTTATCGTCTAGAGTGACTGAAGCGGATAAGCAGTGATCGAGAGGTAAATCAGCAAGTAGCTCAGGAGTATTTGTTGCCCATTTCCGCAATTCAAAGTTTCCTTTCCTGAGCAACTTGATAACCTCATCCCGAGCTTGCAGAGCGGTATCAAAGCTGTCAAAACCGGTGACAATGTCGTCGATGTATACATCTGAGGATAAAACCTTACTAGCGACTGGCAGATCACGACCTTCATCGGAAATCAACTGCTTAATGGTACGGCATGCGAGAAAAGGAGCGGAGGACACGCCGTAGGTTACGGTGTTAAGCTGATATTCTTGAACGGGTTGATTAGTATCAAAGCGCCAAAAAATACGCTGGTAATCGCGGTCAGATCTGGCCATCATGATCATGCGATACATCTGCCGCATGTCTGCGGTGAACACAACGAAATGTGTTCGAAATTTGAGGAGAATCTCAACGATATTGGTTTGTAATTTAGGACCGATTAAAAGGGTGTCGTTAAGAGATACGCCGGTTGCATCCTTCGCCGAAGCATTAAACACCACACGTAATTTAGTAGTAGTGGAATCCGGACGAAGGACACAATGGTGAGGGATATAATATTTTGCTGTTTTTAGATCGTCGATCGAAACAACACTCATATGACCACTGTCTAAATAATCCTTCATAAATTCCTTATATTGTTTATATAAATCCGGGTCCTTAACAATTTTCCGTTCTATAGAATGAAAGCAACGCAAAGCAAGGTCGCGAGACCCTGGAAAAGACGGATCTTGGTTTTCTTCCTTAAACGGTAAAGTAACAATGTATCGACCTGTGGGATCGCGAGTGTGTTGAGTTGCAAAAATTTCTTCACAGCGTTCTTCATTGGAGGTAAGGTGTCGAGTGGTCTCGAATGATTCAAGCTCCCATAAGCGTTTGACTTCTTCATGAAGACAGTCATCTTCATTAACGAAAAATGACTGAACATGATCCTTGCTGCCGGTACCGCCGAGTAAGATCCAACCAAATACAGAATTAAGCGCCGCTGGTTGCTTTGATCCTCCACCTACACTACCAGGACGCAATAATGAGGCGAAGATCTCAGCGCCAAGAAGAAGATCGATGGGCGCTGGCTTGCAACAATCCGGATCAGCCAGTGTAAGACCCTGCAAATGATGCCATGAGGAGCTATCGATGCGAGTAGATGGCATTTTGCTACATATGCTAGGTAACGTGAGCGCGTTGACCTTAAAGAGACACTGGCCGTTGACACCAATTTCAATCTGGACTGTTCCGGAAACAGCAGCAGATGACTGGGCTATACCAATGACACGGCGTGAAGTTTCACTACGAATCGCACCAAGTCGTTCCACAGCACGTTCCGTGATGAAATGAGCCTGGCTTCCCGAATCTATAAGGGCGCGAAAAGATTGAAAGTTGCCAGAAGAGTCACGAACTTGAACCTTGGCTGTAGAAAGAAGCACCATAGGCTGATCACGGAGACTTGTAAGTACTTGAACTTGATTGTCGCTTGAAGTACTAGAAGCATGTTGATTTGATGAAGAAGTAGGTCGAGATGACGAAGCAACAGATTGAGTTGACGACGAGGTTGCGCTGTCAGATTGATCTAGATGAAGAAGAGTGTGATGACGCTGACGACATTTTTGACACCTGAAAATAGATTGGCATTCTGTGATACGATGAGACGGTCTAAGACAGTTGAAACACCAACGGTTAGTTTTCGCGTGCTCCATACGTTTAGCGACGGGAATCTGTTCAAACTGCTTACAATGGTTGATGGAGTGATTTTCTGAACAGAACGAACACTTAACGGTGGGGCTCGCCGATGACGAAGGAGGTGATGAAGATTTCGAACTGGCAGATTGAGGCGTCTGAGGAGTAGACTTTGACTTATCTTCAGTGTTGGAAAGGAATACTGTGGTTTTGGGTTTTGACGAATTACTATTTGATTTTGTCTGACTATGAGGCTTCTCTTGACCACGATTACCAGAGGTTTTTGAGCGATCCAGAAGGGAGAAGTGTGTGTCTCGAACGAGCGCCTCACACTTAGTGTGCAAGAATGCCAACAACTCCTTGAAGTCTGGTAGTTCTGTATTGATGTGTTTTCGTTCATATGCGCACCGCGTTTGCGAATCCAATTTGGATAAAAAATGGTACGAAAGAACGAAATTCCATTCGTTCGTGGGTAATCCAAGGCCCCTTAAAATATTTAAGTTCTCAGCTGTATGATCAAGAGCGCGACGAAGTTCGTCAGGCGATGTAGATTTTAAGTTTATGTCCAGTATTTCTTTCCAGCAAGTAAAAGCTAATTCACGCTTATCTTGGTATCTTTGAGTCAATGTTTGGTATGCCTCAAGATACAATGTGCCTTCTGGAGGATATGTGCGAATAAGAGAAAGAGCATCCCCAGAGAGACTTGAAAAAAGATAGTGCATGCGTTCAGCGTCCGAAAGCGATTTGTTGTTATGAATTAACGAATTGTAAAGACTATAGAATCGCGGCCAATCTTTTATTTTTCCACTAAATGTGGGAATATTGATTTTAGGCAGCTTCACGTTAGAAATGCAAGAGTGGTCGGTAGCGATTGTGTTTGATTTAGATTCTCCTGCCTCCGTGGGAACTAACTGCCTGTGAATGGTCATGATGTCGAAATATATCTGATCGAATTCTACTCGAATGTCATCTTCCTGTTCTTCGGACTCGCTGTCCACAATGCAGAGAATATCAGAATGTGCCTCTTCAAAGCTCTTACTTAAATTCTGTACGACGGAATAATGAGCAAGAAACGCATTCAATTGAGAAGGTTTCTCCTGAGCCAACTCAGCGACTTCCAGCGTCTTCCTTAAACGATTTAATGCGAGCGTACGCTTACGTCGTAAAACAGGTAAGTCCCGAACGGTAAGTGCAGGCTCATCATCAACCGCGGTGAAAGATCTACGTTTCTTTGATGCAAGGTCTATTTTTGACTTTCTTCGAGTAGGGTAAGACATTTTGTTACGATATAATAACAACTATCGAGACAAAGAAAATAAAGTTTGGCTTACTTAATTTACCTATCACAATAATAGGTAAACACCGGATGAGAACGAAAGCGAACAACAAACGAAAAGTGTAGACAGCAATTTAATCGAGCAACGAATAAACGCTACAATACACTGAAGACACGGTAGGTAGGTGCAGCGCGAGAACCTAAGTACGTTTTAATTATTAAATCGGAAACGAAAAGGCACCATACAAGAGATAGAAACGAATTGTTGTATAGTACAAGAAGCCCGAGTTTAATAAATAACGTAGAACGAATAGGCACTGTAGGTACCCACCCACTGTCGCGTTGTAATATTAATCAAAAGATAAAACGTAAATAGTTACGATAGGTAAAACTTCAAAGTGAGCCTTCTGCAATACCACTTTACTATGGACGGTTTACAGAAAGTGAGAATAACACAAAAGATCGCGCTCGTTATAAGTACCTACGGTAATTGGTTTAATAACCTACGTATGCGTAGATACCCACGCGAATATTTGTTATTCGGCGATAACGTGTTAGTTCAATAACCTTTAAGATACCTGCATAATTAATATCCAGGTTTATCGATAGGTACGGATGAAACAATAAAATCTAAGTTGAAGGAACAAACAAAGCAGTGAGATTTGCACTTCGGAGAAAATTGCTAAGACTAGTAGCCGATGCAAAGCGCAAGCGAATGTGAGTCTTAGGTAACTGACTTAAGGTCGATGTTGTAATCGAGTGAATGTTACCTAAGCACGATACGATGACCGTTTTGTTTGGTATATTTTTTCAATATTTTGGCGTGTGAGAAGTCGAAATACGAATCCGAAAAGAACGTCAAAAAACACTAGCCCGGACGGAATGTGAAAATTATAAACAACAATAAAAGATTCCGAGTTCGGACTAATGATACGCGACTAAATTAAGTAGTGCTTCTGCGCAAACGTGGAAGTACGGTATACGGAGCGAATCGTATGTAACGTGATAACCAACCTTTTTTAGGCGGGTTACACTAAATGCGTTTTTCGTTATTTTTCGAAATCGATGAATTTCTACACGAGGAATACTAACGAAATTCAAAGTAATTTAATAGGTAATATGAAAATATTCGTTTGCATTCGAGAACTGAATATGGATTTTACTTTTAACACAATAAAAAAGTTAACTTTACGTAATGGCGGTCGATTGAAGTTTGCAAGAAACTGCCTACCTCCTACGGAGAATAGTTGAAAGAATATTGATGAAAATTACAATTTATCAGTTTAGATCGCAAAATATTTCTAAAAACGTGTAGAAATAACGTTGTGAGGGGAAATTAGACCGATTTGAATGAGTTTAGTCTAAAGTTCCCGGGTTTCGGCACCATAAAAATGTGGCAGGAAGACGTTACCTGCCCATTTGGGGGCAGCCTGGCTAAGGATCGAATGGGCTGCAACGCTCAAGAAGTCCGTCACCAAAGAAAGAAACTCTTACCTTTAGCCACGAACGTCTTGTCCAGGAGGCACTTGCTGGTGTACCTAGCTGGGAGCTCCCACGCTGCGTCTCGTTTGGTGTTAAGTCGTTTAAGGCGCGCTAGGTTGAAAATAGTTCTTGTCTTGGGCTTTGAGGAGCACGAATATTGTTCCGAACACGTTCACACACGCAAAATACTGAGAAAGGTCCTTATATTAGATCTTTTTGTTACGATCGCACGTTTTCGTGCGCCGGTGAATCTTACACACACTACGCGCCATTGGAGGGCGCTAGGAGCGCGGCCAAGAAGGCCTGTGATTGGACGGGACGTTTGAGCGCTTGCATAACGCTCTGCTATTGGTTCAAGCTTCCACTCCAGAAACGGAGGACTCGAACGCTGCTATTTCATTCGATCTTTCTGGCTAGATATTAGACTAGAGTAGAAAACGATGTTATTTGAATTTAAATATGAATTCGAATTTAATGGTTACGAAACACTATATGTTTGTAGTTTGAGGCAACTTTTTTTTTCATTATAGACGTATCTTAGCGGTTCATAAAGCTGTGCAAAGTAATTTGAATTGAAATCATTAGTACTACTAAGTACCTACCAGAATTCTACAAAACAATTTCGTTTTTTTTTACGTCCTCAGTCGATAGCTCAATCATTGCGCCAACCAACTGGGCCTCAAGTCTGCTAATTTTATTTAACTCACATGCTATTGATATTCAATTGAGAGTCAATCACGTATCCATTACGATTAGAACAAATTTGGTGTTTTGCAAAAACTTTTAAGCTCAATAGAGTCGTAATGGAATCGTAGTGTAAGTGTAATTGCCTCTCAGTTGAAAAGTTATAGGTGTTGCCATTAGAGAGTAGAATATCGATAAAGTGCATAATCGATTTACAATTGTAACCAGATTGAAGAGCAGACTAGCAAATATTCTGATAGCAGTTCAATGGAATGTCACTGGAAAACCATTGGTCTTTTGATATTCAATTGAGTCATTATAAAATTAGTAGATTTGGGGCCCTGTATTAATGGTGAAGTTATGTAAGATGTCAGTTACACACAAATACCCAGCTTTGGCGCCATCTCAGTAATTTGACTTAATTTTTTTATTTATCTGACGTCGACTCCTTAGAGAGGGCCAAAGCGACTCCGGCAGTCACATATCCGTGGTCCTAGAACGTAAAGGGCTATTAAAGGATCATAGTGGATTTAAGTTATTACAAGTCTAACAGTCCCTCTCGCCCCGCTCTGGGGGTTCTAGGAGCTTATTTGATGATTTTACCACGGTATAAAAAAAACTGAGTACAAACCGAGCGCAATAACTTGACACCTGGCTCCAATATCGATCTCGCTCCCACTACCCCGAAATGTCTGTAGTGGGAGCGGGATCGACATTCGAACCAGCCCCCCTAGACAAGTCTCAAACGATAATCGTTAACGCTCGGTTCTCCCCAATAGATTTTCAACCTTATTCCTTCGAGTTTTTAGTTGAAAATCAAATTAAGAATTTCTAAGCGTTAGCGACTGGAACGAACGACAACGCCATGAAATCTTCAATAGATTTTCAACTAAAGACTCGAAGGAATAAGGTTGAAAATCTATTGGGGAGAACCGAGCGTTAACGATTATCGTTTGAGACTTGTCTAGGGGGGCTGGTGTCAAGTTATTGCGCCCGGATTGTAAAGTTGATGACGTGACCAGCTCCGCCGCTTCTTCCTGAGCATCCTCACGCCGGTGCTGGAGCTGAAGCGGCTGCACCTGCGCGAGGGAGAGAGCGTGCGCGGCCAGGAGCTCACGGGAGTCAAGTGCATGTGTCGCCTGCTGGGGCTGGCGCCGGAGCCCGCGCCCGGCCTGCCGGATGAGCAGAACGACATCGAGAACTTGGCCAAGATGAGATTCCTTTTTGCGTATGTATTGTTCTCTTAGGCTGAGCGCAGACTTGAGTCACAACTGTTTTAAGACAGTCTTGTCTCACATAGACAAGTCTGTCTTAAAACATAAACAAAACTGTTTTGTCTACGACACGCCGCTCACCTGAAACAAAACTGTTCAGTGTCAGATTTGTCGCTGTGCAGTTCTTGTGTCTATTAGACAATATTGTCTATGAGACGTTTTGTTTTAAGTGTGCGCATCTTCATTGTTTTTGTAAAGCAATAGTCTGTCTTAAAACTGTTTTGACTCAAGTCTGCGGTCAGCCTTAGAGCTTCATCATCATGATCATTTCAGCTTATTGCAGTCAGTCCACTGCTAATCATAGGCCGAACCCAGGGAGCGCCACAGCGCACGATCTCCCGCTTTGGGCTGCGGTTCCACTGACGCGGAGCGGAGAGCGATTCACCAATCACATACATGGTTTGAAATCCACATCTCTTTTCCACTCAAACCATATGATTAGTGAATTTCTCTCCGGTCTGCTCCGCTCCGCCTTAGTGGAAACGCAGCCTTATTCGTTCAGCCACAGATATCTTATTTAGGTCATCCGTCCTATCTTTCCGGGGCTTCCCACCCTTCGTTTATCCACCCTTGGTCTCAATTTGAGAACCTTCCTACTACACTTTTCGTCGGAGTTAAGGGGATAGGTCAGTAAAAATACGGTTTTTATTTTTTACTTTTCTTCGTACATATCTGGACTACAGATCTTACAACTTGGATTATAGTTATTGACTATATGATCTAAATTCTCACAAAGTTGAAAACACGATTCAATTAAATTTTCTCGATACAAAAAAAATGCAAAGTTCGGTCCATGTTTTTTATTTTTTGGACTTTAACTTATAACTACTATGAGTTATTGAAAGGATGTTGTTTTAAATTGTATAAAATACTAGTGTCTAAATTCTGTAAAGACATTTTTTCAATTAATAACAATTTTAATTCATAAAAAGACGCCGATATGTTTGGGCACATACGCCGTTTTATTCTGAGCACACATCCACTATCGTCCTCTCATCTTTTGCCTTTTAAAAGTAGTGTCATCACTTTCGTTCCTTGACGAATCAGTCAGCCAGCGTGGCTCTTACAGGCTAGACCTGCGACACTTTTTTTCAGATCGCGGCTGTCAGATTTTCGTAATAATAAAATTGGAACGGATAAAAAGATCGAGAAAATAAAGACGAATGATACGTAGGCTTATAGATTATTCAAAACTATGTTCCGCTGTGTTCAATGGGACGTGATTAAACGGACATGACTGTAAATAAGTCACGTAAACTTTCTATTTTAAATAACACATTATTTTGATGAATAAATAAAGAATAAAATAAACCAAACTTACTGAAAATCAACGCAGGAAATTCCTGACGACCCCTACTGAGCAAACAAGGGAAATGTTAGAATACGTATGATTCTATAAATTACAAATTGTTCCTATCAATATAATAAATTACTCACAGTGATATGATATTAATGCTATCGTGATATCGTACTATTGTTGTCGGATGGTTCCTCTGTGTCCATCCTCCTCCCATCTAATCTTTAAGCATCTAAATACCATTTCACATGAACTAATGATAAATTCACTGATTTACAATCAACATTTTGAGATAATATGTAACTGAAAACAACTTCTAATCGTATCAAATTGCGATATTGGATAAGAAGCACTTCACTTTTATTATTATTTATTTAGTTTCGTCACAGATTTATAACAATTTCTAAGAAACAGGATTAAAATAAATTAAATGAAAACTGCTGTTGTCATTTTGAATACTTCAAAATTACTTGTCAACTACAAATAAGGCATAGCACCCACCACCCTGTTAAATATCGCCTATGATGAAAAATCGGTGGTCATTGCTGTCACACCGCGTGTTCGGTACAAGTTGCTTCTCGCTCTATTTATTGCTTTGGAGTAAAAAAAGATCAGTACTGGGTTCATGCTTTTGGAGTCGATAGATAATATCTCTAAGGGTTTCATTTACCCGGGCACGCCGCAATTGCGGCGGTAAGACCTCTCTTTGAGGAGTGGCTGGAGAGAAGTCATGGCGTCCTGACCTCCGCTCACCGCTTGACGCAGGTACTCATCGGACACGGAAGTTTCGGGAGGTACCTATGTCTGATGCGAAAGGAGGAAACGCCTGGGTGTCACCACTGCGAAGATCGCCCGGAGGGCACGGTGGAGCATACGGTGCAAGACTGTCCAGCTTGGGCAGAGCATCGACGTGTCCTCACGGTTGCGATAGGCGGAGACCTCTCGCGCACAGATGAGGAAGCAGGCCTCCTTCTGCGAAGCAGTAATGCTCGCGAAGGAGGAGGCGGGCCGCGAGCGAGAGAGGACAGTGTCCTCCCTCCGCCCCACCCGCGGTGGTGAAGCCCACGGCGACGGACGTCGCTAGACGATCTCCGGCCACCGTAGGCGCGGGTATGCGGGCAGCGAGTAAAGGGCAACTCGCTGCCCGACCATGGACCATGCCTCGGTCGACGGCGCGTTGTGTCCCACGCGCGCCTCAAAGAACGTCAGCATAATGACGGGGCCCCCCTCTCAGAGGGCCAAATCCTGCCGGGGTCGCGGGATTATTTCCTTACCGTGACCCCGGAACAGAAAGGGCTATTGAAGGACAGCGTCGATTTATCAGAAAAGTGATTATTACAACATTGTCCCAAAAAAATACTGTAGATAAGATAGTAAAGAATGAAGATTTAATTATAAAGAGGTGACATCAAATTGTTCTAGTGTTTGTCATTACATCAAAATGCATCAAAAATTAGTACCAACACCAGATGATGGAGGACAGGGTGTCAAGCACCCTTAGCTTTCCACTCTCGAACATATAAAGATATCACGCAACCAGCTTTGTGACCGCACGTTAATAAAAGGAGCGTGTGTTTGGGGCTTTTTTTAGAGTGCTAAAATAATCGAATGAGTCCTCCTACCCAGGGCACGGCGGGAGGGACTGTCAGACTCGGAATACTTACTAAAATCTACGATGTCTTTCAATAGCCCTTTACGTTCTGGGGTCATGGTATTCGCTAGCCCGCGACCCAGGTAGGCCCTCTAAAAGAGAGCCCCGTCATTGCCATTGTGCTGACACTCTTTCAGGCGCGTGTGGAACACAAAACACATGCCCTTGCCCGTGCGCGCGTGTGTTTGGGGCTTAACGATAATGGGTATTGTCACTTTCGTAAGGTATGCCAATTATCATTAATTTTCTACCAAAATAGTAGTTTTGTTCGTAATCTCGGGACATCAAAATGTTATAAAATAAATTTAAGACTGTGAATGATAAAAATATTCACAAAATATTAATCCACATCAATAAAGATTTCTATCATTTTGTTTTAGTAAATGTTTCGATATCCTTATATCAAAATATTTCTTCTAGAGTAATACATGTATTTTGCATAAGGGGAACACTTTATGAAATGTCGAAGTTGACGAAATGAAATTCATAAAACTTTGGATTGCGTTAATTTTGCGATACTAACGCCTCCTGGTGGCGGCGCGTGGCAACTTTTCCGACTCATCAAACGATGCTTTCGCTTGACCATACGCCGTTAAAGTACAGACGAGATTTAGTGAAATCTTATTAGATAATATTTCTCCGCTCTGCAGTCTCGCTCCGCTCCTGTGGACAGGCAGCCTTAGAGGACAGCAAAACATAAAGAAAATAACGTCCTTTACGTTCCGGCGATACCCAATAGTCCCGCGACCCCGGCAGGTGGACAGGCAGCCTAAGAATGACCTCCGCTATAATTGGGTGGAGGCATCTATCAGTCTCAGTCAGTTGAGAGTGTGTCGTGCTCACTCAAATGCCTCGCTGATGGTGGCGTGTATGTCGGATCATTTAGTTCCCTTCAAAATGGTTGAGCTGAATGGTGCTGATGCATGTGTCATGTTCGTGAACGGAGCGCTGTCAGTTGGGACTGGTCATCTCTTAGCTACCACGGTTCATTTTAATTCATTGTTTTTTTTTCTGAATTGTCTTTGTTTTATTTTAATTAAATTTTACTATGGCCACTTTTACTTGCTACATCGTTCTCACATAGTGTACCATCTAAGAATGAATGATGTAACAAAGATTCTGTAATAATTATGGCGATCTAAAAGGAGTGTCCATGAAATTTCCTGCACGTTCTTCTCCATAGAGGTCTACTTCATGGAATGCCCATCTACGGTACTTTCGCAGTTTTTATGCCTTGTGACTGGGACTGTAGTACCATAACTTTGTAGCGTTTAATAATATTTTATTTGTCTTTGACAATTCAAAAGTGCCTGTAACTGGCTTATTTGACATATATGCTTTGATTTTGATCTCCTAAGATTTATACTCAAGTTTTAAATGTTACTAACACAGTATGATCTGGTCTGTCTGCGCGACCTTGGAAGAGGAACCTCGTCGGAAGCTGGACAACTGGGTCCGGGAGCATGAAGGTATCTTCCCCTTAAAAGACACCGTGTATGACTACTACGTGGATGAGAGGCTCCAGGTCTTCAAGCCCTGGGAGGAAAAACTACCTGATAACTGGAGATATAACCCTAAGTTAGTAAAAAGTTGCTGTTTTTGCTTGTAGAAAGGATTTTGTAATGTTTTCTGTGGAAGCAAAAATGTATGGGCAGCACTCAACGCCGGGCTGGCGCCGGCGCCGGTAAATGCAAAAGCGAGCCATTCATTTTTGCTTCCCCGGCACCAGCACGACGCCGGCGCCGTGCTGGTGCCGTGCTAATGGAAAAACGCCCAATGGCGGCGCGGCGGCGGCGTCGTGTACATGAGCGCTAACTGACAAACTGAATAGATTGGCAATTTATTGATCCTGTCAACTATTGATGTGTAAAAACCCAAGATGCCCAGTCACGAATAAAAGTAACGCACCAAAGGGTCCCAAAAATCTTTTTCTGTCTCTTTCTATCAGCTACAAGCACATATTATTGCAAGTTAAACCTTATGTCAATTGTTTAAAGTTGTTATTACAACGCAGGTACTTATAGCAATAAGTATAATTTTACGACCGGCCGTGGTCGGCGAAATGAACGCACAATTTAGAATGTTAAGCACATTTTTAGGGACGTTTTTTAGACGTTGAGTGTTCATCTTGGGTTTTAATATATCAATGCTGTCAACATACTCATTCGTTTCCGTCATCAGCGCCGGTTTCCACACCATCCTGGTGCCGACCATGGAGTTCCTGCGCGTGCAGGTGATCGCGGTCGACATGCTGAAGGCAGGCTACGGCGTGCTCATAGGAGGTCCCACAGGCACCGGGAAGACTTTCCTCATACAGGGTACTTTGATCATGTTGGATCCCAGCAAGTAAGTTGTTATTTGATATTTTGCACTGGAGCGTAATTTTTATTACTAGCCTTCCGTACCTCAAAAGAGAAAACGAAACCGTTGGATCACGTTGGTGTTCGTCTGTCCGTCTGTTCTTCCGTCAAACACTAGCGATCGTCCATACATTTTCTTCGGCCGGACGATTGTGTGATATCTGACCGCAATTCGATATCGCGTCGCGACATGGGTAAAGTCAGATGCTCTAAAAATCTGACAATCAGTCTTACCATGGGGTATCGTATTACCCAGTTACTGGGTTGTGGAGGTCCGATAGGCCGTCGCTCCATGTAAATACTGATATTCAGCTGCATCTGTTTCGACTGGAAGCCGACCTCCATATAGTTGGGAAAAGGCTGAGCAGATGTTGAAGGTTTCAAAACAATTGAGTGACGTCAGTTATAGGATGTACGAAGTTTGCCGGGCCAGTTGGTTTGTAAAGCTGGGTATCCACTATGTTCGCGAACCTCTTGGGCTCCGCGCTCTTGCAACAGCTCCGCATAGTGGATACGTTTGTGAACTTGGAGCGCAAACGGTGTGCGCTCCGCGCGGTGGCGGTAAATTGGGCGAACACAAAGGGGAGCTCAGTCTGTTTGTGGACGCGCGAGAGGGAGATGCGATGGAGATGCGCGTACCGTCTCCATCAGAGCGGTTACGGGAGCGCGGAGCGCAAGTGGTTCACGAACGTAATGGATATCCAGCTTAATATAATTCTTATTGCATTGTATGACAGGTACAGCACCCAGGTCATTAACATGTCTGCTCAGACCACGGCGGCCAACGTGCAAGACATCATTGAGGCGAGGCTCGAGAAGAGGACCAAAGGAAACTATGTGCCGGCTGGAGGTGAGAACATACTCCTTTTTTTGAGGATTTCGTGGCTTCGCGCTAGTTTTTATGATGACAAGTACTCTTATAACCATCACTATCTTTAGCGTGTTTTCGTCTATAGTAGGCCTAACCTAATAATAGGCCTCTCCTAATGTACGCCACTCAGTTCCTGAGCTTGCCTCATTCAGTCTTTGCCAGCTGCCTTTCGGAAGTCGTCGTTCCACCTGTCAGGCCGCCGCCTTGCGATAGTGTTTTGCTTTTCATCTACCTGTAGATAAAAACTTGTTTTATGTCATATGTCATAGTGGTAAGGTTGATTTTCACTTACTTTAGTTGGAATCGGTCGAATTGCAATCACGTCGCGCCATGGTTAAAATCCCTAATCTTCCACATGACAGTCGCGGGACTTATTCCATCACCGTGACCCCGGAACATAAAGGGCTATTGAAGGACACCGTGGATTTTAGTCAGTACGAGTCTGACAGGGGAACACCCAAATACTCCGAAATATTTTATTCCGAATTTCGGTATTCCGATTTTCAAAACTTCGAATATCATAATACCTAAAAATCACAATAATATCTATTATTAAAATCTCGAAATTTATTTGACCGAAAGACGTATATCCGATTTCTTCGTTTTCCGATTT
This sequence comes from Agrotis segetum, assembly GCA_036375495.1. Classification (NCBI taxonomy): domain Eukaryota; kingdom Metazoa; phylum Arthropoda; class Insecta; order Lepidoptera; family Noctuidae; genus Agrotis; species Agrotis segetum. The sequence goes on along the minus strand of JAQSVV010000300.1, from coordinate 746,888 downwards.
TCACATATTCGAAAAATGTAACGCTCGATGAGTTCTCATTCCGAAAAAAGAAATTCCGATTTTCAATATTCCGAATAAACAGATTTTTTCGGAATATTGAAAATCGGAATTTCGTTTCTCAATCCACAAAGTCAGTGACAGAAACGAATTGGTGCAAAACCGGCTCCGTGTAATTTTGTTTACCGTACTCCCAGAGTGTTATTTAAGCCTGTGTAGGCTCGGAGTGGCGAGGCGTATCCTCTTAACTTTCACTGTTTGCCTTCAGGATTTTTATTGTTATTAGGAGAACTTAGGATCCAAGAGCGAGCGAAGCGAGCTCGGGACTTGGGGCACCCCGACTCGGACAGGTTAGGTTCGAAGGGGATGGCGGGGTCTTTCAGACCCCGCCATCCCCTTCGTGTTAGGTTACTTTAAACCTTGCTCACAGATATAGGAGCCCCGCGAAGCGGGGCTCCGTCGACCTACCTTGGTAGGTGGTCAACAAATTGACCAAGGATACAAGAGCGAGCGAAGCGAGCTCGGGACTGCGGACACCTTGACTCGGACAGGTTAGGTTCGAAGGGGATGGCGGGGTCTGAAAGACCCCGCCATCTCCTTCGTGTTAGATTACTTTAAACCCTGCTCACAGAAATAGGAGCCCCGCGAAACGGGGCTCCGTTGACCCACCTTGGGGGTGCTATAACTCAGGATGCAATAGCGAACAAAATGTGTTTTGGGGCACCCCGACTCGGACTTTTCGACCTGACGAACCAGAATCGGAATTTTAATATTCGGTATTCGTGTTTTTGATGTTTCGGAAAATATATTAAGTCGGAATGTTTGATATTCGGTTTATTGAAATTCGCTATTTTGAAAATAGTAATTATAAACGTTAGGAATTTTGAAATTTCGGAATTATTAAAATAGGAATATTGTTCCATCGGAGTTGTCAAATTAGGAATTTTGAACCATTCGAAATTATCAAAATCGGTGTTTTGAAATTCGTATTTATGAATTTCGGAATATAAAGTTTTTCGTATTATCGTAGTGTACCCGTCTGACAGTCCCTCCCGCCCTGCCCGGGGTTGGAGGACTCGTTTGATGATTTAACCGGTTTACCCTTGTTTGGTCCAACGGCGGATACAAGGGGGGGGGGTCATGGGGGTCATGACCCCCCCCTGGGCGACAGGCCTGGTCATAGGTGGCCACTGCAATTTTATCGAAGTTTATTATAAACTTAAATTATAAACAAAAGGGGCACATAATCTTAATAATGCAATACTGTGCTGTTATTGAATATAGGTACCTACCTATTATAGCAGGGGTGGCCAACATGATTAGACATATACCTAAGATCTCTAACTGTTTACTAACGAAACCCTGTGCGATCTACCAATTACATACTTCTTGAAGTCTTAAAAACATGAAACAGCATAGTTTAGTACACATAATTATGTAGTAATTTTTATTGACTAGTCTTAAGAGTTTCTTTTCATATCACATGTGAGATTGTTTCCTATTTACTTAAATACTTTGGATTGGAAGTCTGAGTTGGTGATGTTTAATCAACATACTCGTATAGGTACAGGGATTGGCCAAAAGGGAGAAATCTGAATCCATAAGAGATACGGAAAAACTTTCTTAGGAACACTAGCTTTTTTTTGATGTTTAGAATTTTGGCGTTTTAATTTTTTTGGTCAAGCGTGAGTTTCCCACAAAAATGAGTGAATTTGGGCATTTTGTTTGTGCCATTCGCCTCGTTGCGTGCAAAAACCATTTCATTGTATTCAAAGAAAAAAATCGGGACGGCGGAATTGGTCTTCAGCAAAATATTTTTTCACTTCAGTAGCTCAAACATGTTGGTTTTGCTGCCTGAAATCAGTGAGCAAAATGCGATTTTGCTCACTAGTGAGACAAAGTAGCTTTTTAATTTTTGTCTTAAAAAAAGCCGCGAATATCATATTCAGCCTTGAGTTAATCATACAATTCGAAACATTAACACTCTATCTCTTTCCCGCCAATAGAAAGAGAGAGAGACAAACACCAGCCCTTTCGAAGTTCCGATTTTGAATTTGGTTTCAAAGACAAACACGTTCGGAAATTTGTACTAACCAAAGAAATGCAAAACGATAATAATGTCTTCGAATGTATTTTATTGAATTTTTAACTTATTGCTGTATTTAAATGAAAATAAGCATTTACTGTAAATATTTATTTCTAGTTTCAATTTATGTTAATAAATATTTTGAATAATAAAATATTATGGGTGCTATTTCCGAACACGCCTTAATTTAAAAATAAAAGAGCGGGAATAAAATTTCATGGCTGACGAGAGTTGAATAAGTTAAAAAAAAAAAATATGCGTAAAACTAGCGACGAGAACAGTACTTATTTTAACATAACCATTTAAAACAACAAATTATTAATGCAGAATTAAATTTCCTAACTCTAACTAAATATCTGAAACCATACCATGTCTTCAATGAATGGAGACTTAACAAAGGGCGCAAGCAGTTTTTCGGAGACGGTGTTGCTATCTTATTTTTTAGATTTATCACAGACGAGACGATTATCTACAATGCGGAGTATTTACTTACTGTTGAAAGCTACTTTAAAAAAAAGTTATTTTAATCTATTCCTATTTATTATTTTATCTCCTAAAGTGTTCTCGCTGCTGAAGTGAAAAGTTATGTGTGTTACACGAGAGCAAAGTTTTTTGCATCTCGTGCCTTTGAATCTCTCGCTACACTCAGGATTTAACTTTAGAATCACTCGCTACGCTCGTGATTCAATCCTTGAATCCTTCGCTTGCTCAAGATTCAAAATCAGCACTCGCAGCAAAAAACGACTTTGCTCTCTTGTTGCACAAATAACTATTTCATACAAATTGTATAGGTAAACGAAAAAGTTAGGTACCGATTTTTTATGATTTGATTTAGTGTTATAAGTATAAGGACCATTTCATGGTATCGGAAGGAAAAAATGTCTGGTCAACAGAAATGGGTCAAATCTGTGGTCAAAACTAATAAAATACTAAGTAAGTAGGTACTACAATACGACTTTACGCTGTTAGAAGGAGCATACTATACTTGTCTTTTGGCCAAAACCTCACTATCGGCCTTAGCATCCTCGAAAACCATGAAAACGACTCCCATTATGAAATTGATGAAAAATTCGAGAATTATAGCAGCCGCTGTTTGTACTTTGGACAGTAGATGTCCAGATATTTTTCTACCCATGCAATGATCTCATCCTTACGTGAAGTAAGTCAAACAGCATAATAAAAAAATTGGTAACTTTTTCGTTCATACAATTTGTATGAAACAATATTTTCCATTAGACCAACTTCTGTCGTCCCGATTTTTTTCATGATACAAAGTCGAATGGCACTAAAAAAAATTGCCCAACGTCGCTCATTTTTGTGGACCACTCACACTTGCACTTAAAAACAAAAACGTAAAATTATCAACATCAAAAAATAGCTAAAGCTTCCTAAGAAAGTTTTCCCGTATCTCTTAAGGAAGCAGATTTCTCTCTTTTGACCAATTTAAATCCATACTATTATTTATATGTTTTGCCTTGCCACGACGACTGGACTAAGTCGTGATCGACCCGTTGGCCAGCCCCTTATTTTCTTTTTTTAGGGTGGTAAAATCTTCAAATGATTGGATTGGATTTTGGGAGGACTCCCAAAGCAGGGCAGAAGGGACTGTCAAACTTGTACTGACTCAAATCCACGGTGTCCTTCAATAGCCCTTTACGTTCCAGGGTCACGGTATTCGGAATGTCTTTCTTTCAAATCTATCTGAACTAAACTACTCAGATAAGCTGTTTGCGACACGGTGACCCCCCCCCTGATATAAAAGCTGGATCCGCCCTTGGTTTGGTCGAACAACTTTTGATATAATTTTACTAATTCGAACAACGTTCGAGAAAATAATCAGTTTGTATAATATCGGTTAACTTAATTTTCATTTCATCGAATATTTATTTGCGATAAAAACATTTGCGCTATTGATCAAAAGGTAAAATATTCATTTGATATAATATTCAGGTGGTATAAAATTTAGTTTATCGAATATTCAATTGGTGTAATGCAGAAAAGAAAACATTGTAAATATTTATGTTCCGTCGATTTACCTTGGTAGGTGGTAATCAGTAACTAAGGATGCAAGAGCGAGCGAAGCGAGCTCGGGACGGGACACCCCGACTCGGACAGGTTAGGTTCGAAGGGGTTCGCCCTTCATGTTAGGTTACTTTAAACCCTGTAAACAGAAATAGGAGCCCCGCGAAGCGGGGCTCCGTCAAACTACCTCGGTAGGTGGTTGTCAGCAATATGCGCTCGCCCTTGCATCCTTAGTAAAATTGCCGATTACTACCTACCAAGGTAGCCCGACGGAGCCCCGCTTCGCGGGGCTCCGGTTTCTGTTTGCAAGGTTTAAAGTAACCTAACACGAAGGGGATGGCGGGGTCTTTCAGACCCCGCCATCCCCTTCGAACCTAACCTGTCCGAGTCGGGGTGCCCCAGGTTCCGAGCTCGCTTCGCTCGCTCTTGCATCCTTGGTAAAATTGCTGATTACCACCTGCCAAGGTAGCTCGGCGGAGCCCGATTTTTTTATAGACAATGAAAGGAAACGAATAATTAATTAAATGAATATTCGATGCGATATTTCGACTAAATCATTATTAGTCTAGTGAAACATTAGTTTAAATAAAATTAGTGAATTTGAAAATTCGGTCAAATGAAATTATTTCAAAGAAATAAATAGAATAAATAAAATTATAACAAGTAATTATTCGGTGAAATGAATAATTCTACTAAACGACTTTATAGTAACCAAAATTAGCCGGAGTGATTTTCGACGAAAAGTTGTTCTGCCAAACAAGGGTGAACCGATTTAACCACGTTAAAAAAAAAAAGCTTCCACATGATGTATTTGCAATTTCTACCAACTAAAAAGGAAAATCGTCTTCACTACTACGATATAATAACGCAATTTGATTGACTTGACGTCGGTCATTGTGGTCAGCGTGTTTTGTTTTTATCTACCCGTTGACAACCGCACGTTTTATGTCATTATGTCGTAGTGGTAAGGTTGATTTTCACTTGTAGTTTGAATTGCGTCGCATCGCTTTATGGGGAAGCTCCCTACACGATACAGGCTGTCCCAGGAAGTGTGGATGAAAGTGAACTGCCCCTGTTCAATCATCCTCACGGAGAGGTCATTTCCAATCTTTATACTGAGGGAAAGCGACAGAGCTATAAAAGTCGTCTAACACCGTCTCGTTCTCACAACTGAGCTTCTTTTTTTAAAGAGTAGTTCAGCTGTGGCCATGCCACCAGATTCGTTCATAATCTACTACATAAAAATAAGTTGGGTTTTCTTTTCTGACGCTATAACTCCAGAATGCACGAACCGATTTCCACGGTTTTGCTTCGTTGGAAAGGTTTCGGGCTCCGTGAGGTTTATAGAAAAGAAAATTAAAGAAATTTACAAAGGCAAAGTTCGAAAATCATGCGGACGAAGTCGCGGGCGTAGTGCTAGTGTAGTATGAATAACTATTGAGAATATCTACGCGTCATGGTTTCCAGGCAAGCGAATGATAGCGTTCATGGACGACATAAACATGCCAGTACGTGACTACTATGGCTCGCAGCCTCCGCTGGAACTGGTGCGGCTGTGGCATGACTATGGGTACTGGTTCGACAGGGCCAAGCAGTGGAGGAAGAATGTCAAGGTATTTGATGTAGCGGTTGTAGTTATGGTCCTGTGTGGCGCGGCAGGTCCCCCGGGCGGGGCGCGGTCACCTCTGCCTGCTGTCGTACTTCCACTCATGAGTCTCCCCCCCCTACAGAACATGGTCCTGTGTGGCGCGGCAGGTCCCCCGGGCGGGGCGCGGTCACCTCTGCCTGCTGTCGTACTTCCACTCATGATGTCTCCCCCCCCTACAGAACATGGTCCTGTGTGGCGCGGCAGGTCCCCCGGGCGGGGCGCGGTCACCTCTGCCTGCTGTCGTACTTCCACTCATGATGTCTCCCCCCCCCCTACAGAACATGGTCCTGTGTGGCGCGGCAGGTCCCCCGGGCGGGGCGCGGTCACCTCTGCCTGCTGTCGTACTTCCACTCATGATGTCTCCCCCCCCTACAGAACATGGTCCTGTGTGGCGCGGCAGGTCCCCCGGGCGGGGCGCGGTCACCTCTGCCTGCTGTCGTACTTCCACTCGTGATGTCTCCCCCCCCTACAGAACATGGTCCTGTGTGGCGCGGCAGGTCCCCCGGGCGGGGCGCGGTCACCTCTGCCTGCTGTCGTACTTCCACTCATGATGTCTCCCCCCCCCCTACAGAACATGGTCCTGTGTGGCGCGGCAGGTCCCCCGGGCGGGGCGCGGTCCCCTCTGCCTGCTGTCGTACTTCCACTCGTGATGTCTCCCCCCCCTACAGAACATGGTCCTGTGTGGCGCGGCAGGTCCCCCGGGCGGGGCGCGGTCCCCTCTGCCTGCTGTCGTACTTCCACTCATGATGTCTCCCCCCCTACAGAACATGGTCCTGTGTGGCGCGGCAGGTCCCCCGGGCGGGGCGCGGTCCCCTCTGCCTGCTGTCGTACTTCCACTCATGATGTCTCCCCCCCCTACAGAACATGGTCCTGTGTGGCGCGGCAGGTCCCCCGGGCGGGGCGCGGTCCCCTCTGCCTGCTGTCGTACTTCCACTCGTGATGTCTCCCCCCCCTACAGAACATGGTCCTGTGTGGCGCGGCAGGTCCCCCGGGCGGGGCGCGGTCCCCTCTGCCTGCTGTCGTACTTCCACTCGTGATGTCTCCCCCCCCTACAGAACATGGTCCTGTGTGGCGCGGCAGGTCCCCCGGGCGGGGCGCGGTCCCCTCTGCCTGCTGTCGTACTTCCACTCGTGATGTCTCCCCCCCCTACAGAACATGGTCCTGTGTGGCGCGGCAGGTCCCCCGGGCGGGGCGCGGTCCCCTCTGCCTGCTGTCGTACTTCCACTCGTGATGTCTCCCCCCCCTACAGAACATGGTCCTGTGTGGCGCGGCAGGTCCCCCGGGCGGGGCGCGGTCCCCTCTGCCTGCTGTCGTACTTCCACTCGTGATGTCTCCCCCCCCTACAGAACATGGTCCTGTGTGGCGCGGCAGGTCCCCCGGGCGGGGCGCGGTCACCTCTGCCTGCTGTCGTACTTCCACTCATGATGTCTCCCCCCCCCCTACAGAACATGGTCCTGTGTGGCGCGGCAGGTCCCCCGGGCGGGGCGCGGTCCCCTCTGCCTGCTGTCGTACTTCCACTCGTGATGTCTCCCCCCCCTACAGAACATGGTCCTGTGTGGCGCGGCAGGTCCCCCGGGCGGGGCGCGGTCCCCTCTGCCTGCTGTCGTACTTCCACTCATGATGTCTCCCCCCCTACAGAACATGGTCCTGTGTGGCGCGGCAGGTCCCCCGGGCGGGGCGCGGTCCCCTCTGCCTGCTGTCGTACTTCCACTCATGATGTCTCCCCCCCCTACAGAACATGGTCCTGTGTGGCGCGGCAGGTCCCCCGGGCGGGGCGCGGTCCCCTCTGCCTGCTGTCGTACTTCCACTCGTGATGTCTCCCCCCCTACAGAACATGGTCCTGTGTGGCGCGGCAGGTCCCCCGGGCGGGGCGCGGTCCCCTCTGCCTGCTGTCGTACTTCCACTCGTGATGTCTCCCCCCCCTACAGAACATGGTCCTGTGTGGCGCGGCAGGTCCCCCGGGCGGGGCGCGGTCCCCTCTGCCTGCTGTCGTACTTCCACTCGTGATGTCTCCCCCCCCTACAGAACATGGTCCTGTGTGGCGCGGCAGGTCCCCCGGGCGGGGCGCGGTCCCCTCTGCCTGCTGTCGTACTTCCACTCGTGATGTCTCCCCCCCCTACAGAACATGGTCCTGTGTGGCGCGGCAGGTCCCCCGGGCGGGGCGCGGTCACCTCTGCCTGCTGTCGTACTTCCACTCATGATGTCTCCCCCCCCCCTACAGAACATGGTCCTGTGTGGCGCGGCAGGTCCCCCGGGCGGGGCGCGGTCCCCTCTGCCTGCTGTCGTACTTCCACTCGTGATGTCTCCCCCCCCTACAGAACATGGTCCTGTGTGGCGCGGCAGGTCCCCCGGGCGGGGCGCGGTCCCCTCTGCCTGCTGTCGTACTTCCACTCATGATGTCTCCCCCCCTACAGAACATGGTCCTGTGTGGCGCGGCAGGTCCCCCGGGCGGGGCGCGGTCCCCTCTGCCTGCTGTCGTACTTCCACTCATGATGTCTCCCCCCCCTACAGAACATGGTCCTGTGTGGCGCGGCAGGTCCCCCGGGCGGGGCGCGGTCCCCTCTGCCTGCTGTCGTACTTCCACTCGTGATGTCTCCCCCCCCTACAGAACATGGTCCTGTGTGGCGCGGCAGGTCCCCCGGGCGGGGCGCGGTCCCCTCTGCCTGCTGTCGTACTTCCACTCGTGATGTCTCCCCCCCCTACAGAACATGGTCCTGTGTGGCGCGGCAGGTCCCCCGGGCGGGGCGCGGTCCCCTCTGCCTGCTGTCGTACTTCCACTCGTGATGTCTCCCCCCCCTACAGAACATGGTCCTGTGTGGCGCGGCAGGTCCCCCGGGCGGGGCGCGGTCCCCTCTGCCTGCTGTCGTACTTCCACTCGTGATGTCTCCCCCCCCTACAGAACATGGTCCTGTGTGGCGCGGCAGGTCCCCCGGGCGGGGCGCGGTCCCCTCTGCCTGCTGTCGTACTTCCACTCGTGATGTCTCCCCCCCCTACAGAACATGGTCCTGTGTGGCGCGGCAGGTCCCCCGGGCGGGGCGCGGTCCCCTCTGCCTGCTGTCGTACTTCCACTCATGATGTCTCCCCCCCCTACAGAACATGGTCCTGTGTGGCGCGGCAGGTCCCCCGGGCGGGGCGCGGTCCCCTCTGCCTGCTGTCGTACTTCCACTCATGATGTCTCCCCCCCCTACAGAACATGGTCCTGTGTGGCGCGGCAGGTCCCCCGGGCGGGGCGCGGTCCCCTCTGCCTGCGCGGCTACTGTCTTGCTTCCACTCGTTCTTCCTGGCGTCGCCCACGCAGCAGCAGCTCATCAAGATCTTCGGCACCATGCTGAGTCAGCACCTGCAGGAGTTCGATGAGGAGACCAAGTCTGTTGGTGAGATAACAAGTGTTTGACACTAGTAATACAATTTCTTCGATATAATACAATAGTCTCGAAACCTGTAAAAAAAATGTTGTTACTCATCAATAGTAAGGGCGCTCCCTCACTGCGAGCATTCACCTGTAATGTAACGTTACAGATTCGAACATTCGAAGACAATAGAGCATCAAATTGCGCACTTTTATGTTACATTACAGGTGAATGCTCGCGGTGAGGGAGCACCTTTGAATCATAGAGGTGACTAAATGAGGTCACAGTTTGCTATAGTCGTGCAAAATCTATAGGAGAATCGTGTTTTAGCAAGTTATAAAAAAAACTGACTCTTTCGTTTCTTTAAGCCAGGGCAGGACTTTTTGGAAAACTTCACTATCACCGTCAAAACATCATTTCATATTGATATAAAAGTCGTTTTTAGGGTTCCGTAGCTAAATGGCAGAAAACGGAACCCCTTATACAGGTGTAGATTTAGATTCGTCATGTCTGTCTGTCTGTCTGTCCGTCCGTATATCACAGCAACTTTTTGACGAAAGTATAACGCCATCCTGTTGAAACTTGGTAAGTAGATGAATTATGTCAACCGCATTAGGAATTTCACACAAAAATAAAATAAAATCCAATTTTGGGGTAAAATAAAACAAAAAAAAATTTGAGTTTCAATTCTAAGTATGGGGGGTACCCCCATACTTAGAATTGAAACTCAATTTTTTTTTTCGCCTGTCCAATACGTGTGGGGTATCTATGAATAGGTCTTCAAAAACGATATTGAGGTTACTTACATTTTTTTTTTTCTAAACTGAACGGTTTGCGCGAGAGACTTCCAAAGTGGTATTTTACCTGTGTACCCTCCCCCCCTGTAACTTTTATAGAAGAATTTTTATATTATGTTACTTGCTGCTACGGAACCCTTTATGTGCGAGTCCGACTCGCACTTGGCCGGTTTTTTTAGACAAGCGTTCAACAGATATTCATCATTTTGTGGTAGCACGTAGAACGTAGTTTTCCCCCGAAGATTCCCAAGCTTTCCGGTCCGGTAAGTATGTTTAAATCATGAATAATAATTAAATACAATTTTATTCAATTTAATCCAGGTAAAACCGTGCTGTTGGCGACCATAGACATGTTCAACAACATCGTAGCTAAGTTACTGCCCACCCCCAGCAAGATGCACTACCTCTTCAATCTGAGAGACATCTCCAAGATATTCCAGGTATGTAGTCGACTAGTCACGACTGTAGGGGCGATCTTCATCATCCTACAGCAGTCCACTGCTAGACATGGCGTCCAATCCATCGCCATTTCACTACATCAACGGCTACAGTCATCTAGCTGTTACCTTGTGCGAAGGTCTTCGCTTCACCTTAGGCCCCTCGCCCACGGCGACTTTTAGTAGCGATGCAGTCGGGCGTTTGGCAAACGCGAGACAGCATCTCTTCTTACGCGTGTTAGTCGCATTTGCAACGCGCTACCGCATCGCGATCGCGTCGGACGACATCGGAAAGAGAACAGAGGGGGGAGTGTGAGAACCGAATATTCGTGCTACACAGACAGGTCCAGATCGCGAACGAATCGCGTTTGCATCGCGACTGAATCTGGTCCCGTGGGCGAGGGCACACAGCTAGCTACAGCTTCGCGTCTGTATCGATACTACACGCGACAGCATCGCGACTGCATCGCTACAAAAAGTCGCTAGTGGGCGAGGGGCCTTACGGTTATCGATTCTTGGTCTCCACTCGAAAACATGTCATGGTGTGTCATTACAAAAAAATAACATAGGAAAACCAATGTAACTGACTTTTGTGAACCACACTAGAGCAAATAATAAATACGCCGAAATTGTTAACATCAAAATTATCCACTAGAAGATTTTCCCGATTTTCTTAAGGATTCGGATCTTTTATGGATGCAGATTTCTCCCTTTTGGGCAATTTAAAAGAAAAACCCTGTATAATGTTTTTGCCCAGGGCTTGCTACGTTGCAACAAAGACTACACGAACACAAAGCCGCGGTTCCTCCGGCTGTGGATACACGAGTGCTTCCGAGTCTTCTGTGACCGACTTACTGAAGAAAAGTGAGTGTTATGATTACAGTCATGTCGTGATTCGACATAGACGGGTGGCATATCTACTCAAATATGAAGACAAGGTACTCGCCTTAGCTCAAACGTTGCCAAGGCAATCTTTAGGCCGAGACTCCACCAAAGCTGTGCGAGTCGAGACGTGTTTTAAACAACCAATAGAATTGCGTTATTGCCACGGGTCCACTCCGGCACGACTCCGGCAACGCAATTCTATTGGTTGTTCAAAACACGGGTACACTACGATAATACGAAAAACTTTATTCCGAAATTCATAAATACGAATTTCAAAATACCGAATTTCATAATTCCGAATAGTTCAAAATTCCTAATATAACAACTCCGATGGATCAATATTCCTATTTTATTCATTCCGAAATTTCAAAATTCCTAACGTTTATAATTCCTATTTTCAAAACACCGAATTTTAATAGACCGAATATCAAAAATTCCGACTTAATATATTTTCCGAAACATCAAAAACACGAATACCGAATGTTAAAATTCCGATTTTTGGAATTCCGATTCGGGTCCGTTAGGTCGAAAAGGCCGAGTCGGGCTGCCCCAAGACACATTTTGCTCGCTATTGCATCCTAAGTTATAGCACCACTAAGGTAGTTCAACGGAGCTCCGCTTCGCGGGGCTCCCTTTTCTGTGAGAAAGGATTAAAGTAACCTAACACCGAACAACCGAACCTAACCTTTCCGTGTCGGGGTGTCCCCAGTCCCGATCTTGCTTCGCTCGTTCTTGCATCCTTGGTCAATTCGTTGACAACAGTGAACGAAGAAAACATAGAAGCATTCCTAGCGCCCGATAATGACCCAACGCAGATCGTGCCTCGGTAGGCGGGGCTTATCAATCGTGTCTCGGAGGAGTTATGCCCGATGGACTAAGTAAATTAATGTTGAATGTTTGAAGTAAATATGTTTGTTTTCTTTATGCTACATTACAAAACACTCTGCTCCTTTGACAGATTTCCACAAGATCCAAATCTCAAAGAACTATGGACGAGATCAGTTCGCTTGGAGAGACAGGAAAACGACTGGTCCCTAAGCAAAACAACATTATTTTGTTCAGTCAATTTTAAGATGACGAAAAAACGACCAGAATCTATAAATGATCCGGGCTCTTTTTAAATATATTATCCAACATTTTTGACATTTTGGTAAAGCAAGCTATGTTAGCCATAATTATCTGTTATTCATTTTTAAACAAAAGACAATAAGACTTTCTTGTTAATATCTCTTAGGAGGCCGTAGCTCACAGTAGGTGCCAGTTATATATGTTTTCTTTCTTTCTTTTTTTTATTTCTTTGTATATGCATACATAGTCGTATGAGCCATTTTATGTAAATATAAACGTGAACTTTTTGTTGTTATGTATCTACTCAGATCAAAGAAATAGGCAGACTGAGCGTTCTGCTCAGAACACGCGAGTGTCTCCACCAAAGTTAATACAAAATTAAATAGAATTACATTCCATAATGTTTTCTTTGTTTTTGAGAACAACTTTTGCGATGGTTAAAGACATAAGACGGCATATTTTGGCAAAAAACAACAACGACGGCAGCTTGGTATGACGCGTAGCTTGGTACTGTCGCGACTTTGTATTCGATTTTGATTTTGTATTAAGAGGAAACAGCACGGTCGTTTTTCCATACAAACGTAGTCCCCTGTTTTCTCCCTGGATAATGCCAGTAGAGCAATAATTTTTTTACAAAAAATCTATGACCACTATTGGCATGTCTCTATGTTTTCCTTTTTTCCATAAATTAATTATTAAAAGAGATATGAACATTCAAAATCCTAAAAAAATAGCCAGATTTTCCGCTGAGTTCAAATATCCAGAAAATAAATTTGACGAGATTATATAAAAAAAGGAAAACATAGGAACACGGTCAATGCCTTTCTTTATTTTTTAAAGAAAAAAGTAGTGAAATCGGTTAAGTTTTGGAGGAATAATCAGGGGACTACGAATCGTTGATTTTGTGCCATTTAATAAGGTATTTTCGGTCCAAACTGCTGTTCTCTCTATCGCGCTCTGTAACTCTGTTGTGGGCACTGCGCGACAGCAATAGATTTCACAAATACCTATTTTTCAATTCTCCAGCCCTTGCTGTTTCCTCTTAACTTTGGTGGACCCACTCGCGTGTTCTGAGCGCTCTATCTGCCTATTTCTTTGATCTGAGTGTATCTACATCAAATGCAAAAGAAATAAAAATACATACCTAATAAAAAATATTCAAATCTTTCATTGCTACTTTTTATATAACTCGTCCACTTTGACAATTTTTGCAGCCCGTCAAATTAATGTCATGTGTTCATTTCTAGCGCCAATGATGTCATTGTTACTATGCGTTGCTTAGCCAATTAGAGACGAGCGTTGACAACCTACCCAATCATAACTTCGTGATGTTAATAGAGAACAAACTAGCTGTTTTAAGAAAACAAACGTTGTGGGCCGTCTATCAAACAGATTTTGTTTGAAGTTACTCTTCCATGTTTTCTTCGTTCACTGGTTGACAACCACCTACCAAGGTAGGTTGACGGAGCCCCGCTTCGCGGGGCTCCTATTTCTGTGAGCAAGGTTTAAAGTAACCTAACACGAAGGGGATGGCGGGGTCTTTCAGACCCCGCCATCCCCTTCGAACCTAATCTGTCCGTGTCGGGGTGTCCCCAGTCCCGAGCTCGCTTCGCTCGCTCTTGCATCCTTGGTCAATTTGTTGACTACCACCTTCCAAGGTAGGTTGACGGAGCCCCGCTTCGCGGGGCTCCTATTTCTGTGAGCAAGGTTTAAAGTAACCTAACACGAAGTGGATGGCGGGGTCTTTCAGACCCCGCCATCCCCTTCGAACCTAACCTGTCCGAGTCGGGGTGCCCCAAGTCCCGAGCTCGCTTCGCTCGCTCTTGGATCCTAAGTTCTCCTAATGACAATAAAAATCCTGAACGCAAACAGTGAAAGTTAAGAGGATACGCCTCGCCACTCCGTGCCTACACAGGCTTAAATAACACTCTATGGGAGTACGGTAGACAAAATTACGTGGAGCCGGTTTTGCACCAATTCGTTTCTGTCACCGACTTTGTGGAATGAGAAACGAAATTCCGATTTTCAATATTCCGGAAAAAAACAGTTTATTCGGATTGAAAATCGGAATTTCGTTTTTCGGAATGAGACCACATCGAGCATTACATTTTTCGAATATGTGAAAATCGGAAAAAGAAGAAATCGGACATTTTTTTTTTTTTTTTTTTTTTTTTTTTTTTTTTTTTTTTTAGCGTGGTAAAATCATCAAATGAGTCCTCCAACCCCGGGCAGGGCGGGAGGGACTGTCAGACTTCTACTGACTAAAATCCACGGTGTCCTTCATAGCCTGTTACGTTCCGGGGTTACGGTTAGGGAATAATCCCGCGACCCCGGCAGGCTTTGGCCCTCTCTGAGAGGGGGGCCCCGTCATTATGCTGACGCTCTTTGAGGCGCGCGTGGGACACAACGCGCCGTCGACCCGGGCATGGTCCTTGGTCGGGCAGCGAGTTGCCCTTTACTCGCTGCCCGCATGCCCGCGCCTACGGTGGCCGGAGATCGTCGCGCGACGTCCGTCGCCGTGGGCGTCCTACACCGCGGTTGGGGCGGAGGGAGAACTCTGTCCTCTCTCGCTCGCGGCGCGCCTCCTCCTTCGCGAGCATTACTGCTTCGCAGAAGGAGGCGACCGCTTCCCACTCCGTCTCGCCCCGCAGCATGGCCGAAACCAATGCCGGGCGCGAGAGGTCTCCGCCTATCGCAGCCGTGAGGACACGTCGGTGCGCCGCCCAAGCTGGGCAGTCCTGCACCGTATGCTCCACCGTGTCCTCCGGGCGATCTTCGCAGTGATGACACCCAGACGTATCCTCCTTCCGCATTAGACACAGGTACCTCCCGAAGCACCCGTGCCCGGTGAGGACCTGCGTCAGGCGGAAGGTAAGGACGCCATGACTTCTCTCCAACCACTCCTCAAAGAGGGGTCTTACCGCCGCAATTGCGGCGTGCCCGGCCGTCGGTCGCGACAGTCGTTCCTTCCATACTGCCCTGAGATCGCGCCGGAGGTCTTCGCGCCGCGCCTCGACTTCGCGAGGCAGCGGGCTCACGCCCCGGCGCTGCGCCTCCACGCGCCACTCATAGACGCGCTGGAGGGCAGTCGCCTCCAGATCCCAAGGCAGCAATCCGGCAAGCAGGTTGGCCGATTCGCCGGCAATCGTGCGGTATCCCCGGATCATTCGGATAGCCATGACCCTCTGGCATGCGACCAGCTTCTGTGGTCGCGTCCGGATGCTCAGGGCCCACACAGGGGCCCCGTAGAGGGCCATGGACCGCACGACACCAGCGTACAGCCTACGGCAGGAAGCGTTTGGCCCGCTGAGATTGGGCAGCAGTCGCCTGAGGGCGGCCGCTGCACGGTTCAGCCTTGGGGCCAAACTCAGGAAATGCTCCCTGAAGTTCCACCGGCTGTCGAGGACGAGTCCCAGGTACTTCATCGTCCCCTGTACGCCGATTGGAACTCCTTCCACCGTAATGCTGTAACTCGACGGTGGCGCGTTACGGCGGCCATGAAAACACATGGCCTCCGTCTTGTGCAGCGCCACCTCGAGTCCCAACCGCCGGATCCTCTCGACAACTGTCGCGACCGCTTCCGTCGCCACGTCGGCCGCCGCCTGGTGCGACTCTCCCTGTGCAAGGACGAGCGTGTCGTCAGCGTAACAAATTACGCTGACGCCGTCAGGGAGGTCGCTGCGCAGCACCCAGTCGTATCCGATGTTCCACAAGGGCGGTCCCAGGACCGAACCCTGTGGAACACCGCACGACATCTCTCGCCGGTTCCACTCTCCCCGGTGACCGGGGTAGATGACGGCTCTGTCCGTCAGGTAGTCCTCGACTATTCGGCGGAGGTAGGTCGGCACCCGGTGATACCGGAGTGCCTCCCTGATGCAACTCCAGGGCAGGGTGTTGAAGGCATTGGTGATGTCCAAAGACACCGCCAAGACGACCCTGCCCCGGGCTACTGCATCCCCCGTCGTGAGGGCTCTCAAGCGCATAATTGCGTCCACCGTCGAGCGCCCCCTGCGGAAGCCGAACTGGCTCTCCGACAGGTTCGGACCCACTCGATTCAGGTGCCCGGCGAGGCGGTCTGCAATGACTCTCTCAAAGAGCTTGCCCACCTCGTCGAGCAGCACGATGGGCCGGAATGCGGACGGAGAGTCCGCAGGGCGCCCGGACTTCTGGATCAGGACCAGTTTCCCCGTCTTCCAACGAAGCGGGAACCGGCCCCTCTCCAGGCACGCGCTTAAGAGCCCCCCCAGTCGAGGCCCGAGAGTCCCGAAGGCCAGGACCCAGGCTTTTCCTGGCAGGCCGTCGGGTCCTGGGGCGGTATTTTTGGCTTTGAGCCGTTGTACCGCCACTCTCAGGTCTACCTCGGTCACCTCTGGAGCGTCGTAGACGTCGTCGTCGCTGTGATCCGCGTTTGCGTCAGCTTCCTCCTCAGATTCCGTCGGAGACGGAGCCATGGGCGGGGGAGCATACTCCTCCCCTCTCGAAGGGAACAGGGCGCTCACCACGTCCTCCACGAACTGAGGCCGGAGACTCTGCGTCAACGGGGGAGCCCAGGGGCGGAGCTTTTCTCGCACCCACTTGTAGGGGCGGCCCCATGGGTCCCCGTCCAGAGTCCCCAGCATCTCCTCGCGGGCCAATTCCTTGGCCCGCCAGATCGCGTCGCGGAGGGCGGTCTTCGCTGCCCTGTAGCCCTCGTGCAGCTCCGCCTCTACAGTCGCCGCATCCGGAGGTCGGGTGCGGCGCCTGCGGAATCTGGTGTACCGGCGGCGCGCAGCAACGCACGCTTCGCGCAGCGCTGCCAACTCGCTTGACCACCAGTACAGCTGACGCCGGGCGCGTCCTTGCCGGACCCGGGGCATGGCCACGTCACAGATCTCCGACATGGCCTCCCGGAACCACTCAGCCTCGTCGTCTACGTCGGCAGGCCTGTCCGGTGGTGACACCCAGGCCTGCACGATCGAGGCTTCCAGGAATAGCTCCCGGTCCAGCTGCTTCAGCGCCCATCGCGGACCACTCAGGTTCCGTCCACTTGAGACCGGCGCGTCTGAGGTCTGGGTGGAGACGTCGAACCGGATATACCGGTGGTCGGAATAGGTCTCCACCTCCTCCACAACACGCCAGTCGGTGACGCGCGGTGACAGGGCGGCGCTGGCAAACGTTACGTCTACCACCGACTCGCCCGTCCACCGCACGCACGTGGGGACGGAACCCCGGTTCTCGATCACCAGGCCATGCGCACGGGCCCAGCGCTCGAGCCTCCTGCCCCGATAGCAGTCCGTGCTCCGGGAACCCCAAGCCGGACTTTTGGCGTTGAAGTCCCCCAGGACGAGCGCGGGGAGGGAACCGAGGGCGACGACGACGTCTCCCAGCTCCTCTAGGGAGTCTTGGAACTCGGCGATAGATCGGTTCGGGGAGAAGTAAACGCCTACCACGGCGATCTCCCCGAACCGGGCTGCGACAATCCCGTGCCCTCTCTCGACACGATCGAGGGGCGGGGTACCAGCGGCGGCCGACGAAATTAGGGTCACCGAGCCGTCCAGGTCCGCTACCCAGTCATTCCTGGGCAGGACAAAATACGGCTCGGCGACCACGGCGACGTTGATCAACCACTGCGCCATGCTCTGGAGCAAAAGATCCTGAGCAGCGGCGCAGTGGTTGATGTTCGCCTGGAGGAAGCGCAATGGAGACATTAATCTGAATCCATTGAGGCCTCCTCCAGGGCCCTCCTCGAGGGCAAGGCCACGGCGGCGGCGGCGGCGACGGCGGCGGCGGCGGCGGCGGCGGCGGGGGCGGCGGCGGCGGCAGCAGGAGCTGCGGCGGCGGCGGCAGTAGCGGGGACAGCGGCGGCAGAGGGCCTACCTCTGCTCTTGGTCTTGGCGGGCGGGGCGCAGGACTTGCCCCCTGCCCGGTGATCGGCCGGCTTGCCAGCCGCCGCACATAGGAAGCAGTGCGGCGGGGCGTTGCACGAGCCGGCCTTATGACCGGGCCGACCGCAGCGGAAGCAATCGCCGCTGCGGTCCACCTCCGAGGTGCACTTGCATGCCGTGTGGTTACCCACTTGGCAGCGGAAGCACCTCAGAGGTCTGGGTTCCAGCAGTTTCACCTGCGCGGACACCCAGCCGACCAAGAGCCTTCGGCCCTCCCCTATCTTTTTAGCCGCGGACACGGGGCAGCTCACTGTCACCGACAGCAGCCCCGCAAAGTCCGGGCGAAGGGTGCCAGCCTTGATTTGGTCGACAGGGCATTCCCCAACCCTGCCGACGGCGGCCACCACGTCCCCCTCCGTGATCGAGTCGTCCAGGCCCATTATGCGCAGATCTGCGCGCTTTACGGGCCTGGACACCCGAGCCTCCTCCGCATCTAAGGACGCTCTTAGCCGTTCGGCCAGAGCGTCAGCGGTCGGACCACTGGAGGCGCCGGGAATCGACAGCAGCCTGGCCCCCGTCGCGGTGACTTGCACCCGGAGACCCCCGTCGATTCCCAGCTCCCGGAGGTTCACTGCCTCCTTCGCCTTCGCGAACACGTCGCGGTACGTCACGCCCCTTTTGACCGCGTCCGGCTGCAGAGTGATTACTACAGCCGCGGTCTTGGGGGCGCGGAGTTTCGCCGCGACGGTTCGCTTCCGCTGCTTCCGTCGCTGTCGCCGCCTTTTCTTTTTTGCGGCCCTGCTCTCTCCCGCCACCTGCCATTCGGCATCGGCTGGGGGAGGACGCGAGGGCTGCGTAGGCGGGACAGCTCGGGACGGCTGGCTCACCGCCGCCGCCGCCGGAACACCCTTTTTCTTCCCCGACTTCTGCGGGGCCGCCTTCGCTCCAGCCGGTGCCGCCGCCGCCGGAGCCGCTCTCGCCGTGGCCTGCTTGGGCGGTGCCGGCTTCGCATTCGCCGCGTTCGCCGTGGCCCGCCTCTCGGGGGCTGGCCTGGGCGGCGCGGAAGCCGCTACGGCCGCGTAGGAGGAGGCGAGCGGGGGGCGCAAGACGCGGTTCTCCAGCGCTGTAAAGCGCTGGTTGAAGGCCGCTAGCTCCTGCCGCACCAGATTTAGGACAGCGTTACTGCTGTCGTCTATCGGTGCGGGCTTCGCCGGCGGCTCTTTCTGCCGCGTTTGCGCCTGCGCCTGTGTCCGCGCTTGCGGGACCTCCTCACGGCTTCGCCCTCTCCTCAGTCCGGCCAGCTCCGCTTTCAGCTGGAGGTTCTCCTTACGGAGAGCCTCCATTGCCGCCGTGATCTTGGCGAGCTCCTCCCGCATTTGGGACACTTCGTCCGCTGGGCTTGATGCGGGCGGAGGCCGTCCGATGCCGCCCGACACCGCCGCCATTATAGTGGCCGTGGCCTTACTTATGGCCAAGTCCTTTGTGGCCTTCTTACCGGGCCTGCCAGGCTTGGCCTTAATGGTGCGGATGGCGTTCTCAACCAATTTTTCTAGGGAGGGCTCAGCTTCCCGCCCTCTGCCGCACGTCCCGCCTCGGCCGTTACCCCGCACACTGGTGGGGATTTTACGGCTTGAGGCGGCCTCCTCCTCGGATGATGAGACGTTGTCCCGGGAGCGCTTGAGGAACTCCTTCCTCCTGTTGTCGGCGCTCCCTTCGTCCCTCTTTGTCGTGCTTCCAGAGCCTACGCTCTGGAAGCTCACGGCGTCTGATGCCGAGTCGGAATCCGACTCGAGCACCATCGCCCCCTTCTTTTTGGAGCGGCACTCTGTGCCCGCTCGGTGTTCGGTGCCGGTGAGTCGGACGTACTGGAGAGATCCAGTGACTCCTCCTCACGGGCACGTGAGCCCCCCTGGCTCTTTGCGGCGACTGCCGGTGAGAACTGTGGGTAAAAGTGGCTGTTGCCCCCCCAGAATACGGTAGGGCAGACCGGACGTGTCCGGTGCGGGATTCTCCAGCTGCAGAGCAGCTGGTACCCGCCTGGGGTAGTGATACTTTCAACAACTTTTTTTCCATTTTGTTTTATTCACTTTTTTATAGAGGTGAGTTCCTCTATCCTAACCCCGAATTTCCCTCCCCGGTTCACTTCACGGTTACGTCTATAGACTAGACGCGTACCGGAAGTGAACATTTCCCCCCCCTGACCCAGTCTCAGACGACTGGGCCCGCGCCGCCTGAAAGCTCGAGCTAACTGCTCGATCCTCCAGGCGGCGCGCCTTTCCCCGGTGTATCCCTCTTAGTTTACAAGCCCCACCACGACGACAACGTGGAGATACGACGGTGGGGAAGAAATCGGACATACGACTTTCGGTCAAATAAATTTCGAAATTCTTAATAATAGATATTGTAATTTATAGGTATTTTGATATTCGGAGTTTTGAAAATCGGATTATCGAAATTCGGAATAAAATATTTCGGAGTATTTGGGTGTTCCCTCAAAACACGTCTCGACTCGCACAGCTTTGGTGGAGTCTTGGCCTTAATTTTCACTAAAACTCTAATACTTACTCACATTAAATGCGAATATATATTATTATAATTATGTAGCTTAGTAGTGATTGAAATAGTTATTTGTGCAACAAGAGAGCAAAGTCGGTTTTTGCTGCGAGTGCTGATTTTGAATCTTGAGCAAGCGAAGGATTCAAGGATTGAATCACGAGCGTAGCGAATGATTCTAAAGTTGAATCCTGAGTGTGGCGAGAGATTCAAAGGCACGAGATGCAAAAAACTTTGCTCACGTGTAACACACATAACTTTTCACTTCAGCAGCGAGAACACTTAGGAGATAAAATAATAAACAGGATTATATTGAAATAACTTTTTTTAAAGTAGCTTTCAACAATAAGAAAATACTCCACACTGTAGATAATCACCTCGTCTGTGATAAATCAAAAAAATAAGATAGCAACACCGTCTCCGAAAAACTGCTTGCGTTGTAAGTCTCCATTCATTGAAGAATTGGTATGGTTTCAGATATTTCTCGCTTCGAGACTTCTGAGGTTGTTTTAACTCTTCCGGTGTTAAAATAAGTACTGTTCTCGTCGCTAGTTTTACTCATATTTTTTTTTTAACTTATCCAACACTGCGCCAGCCATGAAATTTTATTCCCGCTCTTTTATTTTTAAATTAAGGCGTGTTCGGAAATAGCACCCATGATATTTTATTTTTTAAATATTTACTAACAATATTGAAACTAGAAATAAATATTTACAGTAAATGCTTATTTTCATTTAAATACAGAAATAAGTTAAAAATTCAATAAATTACATTCAAAGACATTATTATGTTTTTGCAAAATTTCTTTAGTTAGTACAAAGAAGATGGACCAAAATTGCCCCACGTCCTATAACAAAGAGACATACGTCAAAAAAAAGATAAAAAATTAAAAAAATATATGGCATAATTCCTAAGTTCATTTTTTTACACCTTCATATGAAAAAATTGATATGAAAATAGTTCAGGCGCTGTTATGAAAAATTCGTTCGTATGAGTATTTATGGACCAATTTAAAAAAAATCTTTTTTATTTTGAAAGGGTACCCCCAAGATATTACCACGGCCATAAAGTCAGGTTTCCTGGTTTCAGGATCCTGGAGTAATAAAAGTAAAACCTCAAAAAAAAACCTAATTTTTTTCAGTTATGGTAGCTTTTAATATATTACATTTATTTTGTTCAAGTAACGATCAACTGACGATTATCTCTTTATTCATCTGGTTATGAAACGTGAGCATAAAAGCTTCAGCTTGAATTTTTGAATACTATACTATATTAATAAATATTACATTTCAATTCAATTATTACTTTGAATACTTTATGTAACGATAATACTGAAACTGTTTCTTCATGTGTAAAAAGCAGTGGTGGCCTAGTGGTATCGGTTCCGACTTACGAGTTGTAGGTCGTGGGTTCGAAACCAGCAGGCGCATTATTTTGTGTAATTTATTTCATCACCACTGCTCTCAATACGGTGAAGTAAAACATCGTAAGGAAACCGGCATATCCTAGAAACAAAAATTCGAAAACATGTGGTATCCACCAATCCGCACAGGGCCCGCGTGGTGGATTATGGCCAACTCCCTCTCACAGAGAGGAGGCCTGTGTCCCAGCAGTGGGAACATTAATAGGCTGATGATGATGAATTAGCACTTCACCCGCGACTTCGTCTGCTCGTGTTTCTCACTTCGAACTCAGTGAATTTAAAAGCCCGGTCACCCTCCTTATAGGATACTTTTGGAAAATCTAAAAATGCTCCAGTAACATAGGTTCACATGAATAGTCAATACAAACAAACAATCAAATCTTTCCTCTTTATAATATTAATGTGGACAAACTGATTTTCCAATGTTCACCCCGCTAGGGGTTGATTTCTTAAATATAGGATAAGCATCCTTTATTCATTTGAGAGATTATTTAGGCCTGGTTTTGAGTTTATCGAAGCATCAATGTTGGGAGTGATTTTCGAAAACCCCAAAACTCGAGTTTGTTTATTTTTTTTTATATAATTTCTATAAGTATACTGAGTTTCAAATTCATCGGGTCGCACGTTATGATTTTCCTCTAAAAATCTTCTAATAACTAATAATGCCCATTTATTTATAAATACTCATTTTCGTACAAAGCTTCAAGTTTATAAACCCACGGAATAAGATTTCACAAAGGTTTTCACCTCTTTTCACCCCCTTACATGTAATCCACACAAAATCCTTTCTTAGTGCTGACCTACGTAATAAATTGCAACTACAGTCCAAAATTCAGGTATGTTAACTGTTTCAGATCCTTCCCTTTAAACTTGAATACCCCTTTTCACTAACTTTGGTAATGATTTTCGAAAAATCCAAAAACACGTATTTGATTATTTCTGATGTACTATACTGACTTTCAAATTCATCAACTTGTGTGTTATGATTTTCCCATGCAAACGTTATTCGTCTTAGATCTCATTTTAAGTGAAATAACCTCTGTCGACTACTCCCTCGCGATACCACTGATTCTGTCTCATCATAATGCGTCACAGTTACTTTTTTTTTAACTTTGAAACACCAGGAATTCCTCCTGTATCATGGGTGCGTTTACAAACATATAAACTCGCATACACAAACGCCCAGACCCGAAACAAATACTTGTAGATCGTACAAATCTTTGCTCCGTGCGGGAATCGAACCCGCGACACGCAGCGCAGCAGTCCAACCGCTCAGCCACAGTGCTAAACGTGCGGCTCAAAAGAAACAACAAGAGAGTGAATAACCAATAATGTATAGTACAAAAATGAGCGTATTTTTAAGATTTTTCTTTAATTTATCCGGGGTCCTGGAGACCGAAGACCTGACTTTATGGCCGTGGGACTACCATGCGGGAATCCTTTCAAACAAAAAAAGTTTTTTTTTTTAAATCGGTCTGTAAATACGCACACGAACGAATTTTTCTTATCAGCGCCTGAACTATTTTTAAAGCAATTTTTCTATATGAAGGTGTAAAAAAATGAAGTTAGGGAGTATCCCATATTTTTTTATACATTATTATCTTTCTTTTGAGATATTTCACTTTTTTATAGGACGTGGGGTAATTTTCTATGGATTGTGATCCTTCTTCTTTCCGAACGTTATTGTCTTTGAGACCGAATTCAAAATCGGAACTTTGAAAGGGCTGGTCTTTGTCTCTCTCTCTTTCTATTGGCGGGAAAGAGATAGAGTGTTAATGTTTCGAATTGTATGATTAACTCAAGGCTGAATATGATATTCGTGGCTTTTTGAAACCAAAAATTAAAAAGTTACTTTGTCTCACTAGTGAGCAAAATCGCATTTTGCTCACTGATTTCAGGCAGCAAAACCTACATGTTTGAGCTACTGAAGTGAAAATGAGATTTGTTTTACTTGTTATTTTTCAATATTTCAGCACTGGTACCATGACTTTTTAAAGCGAGAGCAGTTTCACTGTGGAAATGAGATGGTGCTAGACGATTTGTATAGCTCCTGCTCTTTTAACCACGAAGGTCGGCCGCGAAAAAGAAGTGTTACTACAGAAGTGACGTGTAAAAAGAAACTTTATTACAATGATTGAAAACTGTTTTAAACGTGATATCTGGTTTCTTCTCCCAGTCCGCTGAGTGGCACATTGACGGTCATGGGCGAAGCCAGCCATATGTGCACAGGGTGGGGCAAAATTCTAGAAATGTGCTCAGGGTGGGGCAATTGTGAGGTTTCATACGGATATTAAGTAGGTATTGTATTAGGTAAGCACCTACATTATTTCATTTTGGTTAAAAGACACCTAACAAGTCGGAGTCAGGGTGGGGCAAGCACCCCACCTTGCCCCACCGTGGCTACGCCCATGTTGGCGGTAAGTACCCACGTAGAACATGTCCGTCCGCAGAGACCGCGAGTGGTTCATGAACCACATGGGCGACATGCTGGGCAAGCACTTCGAGCTGACGTTCCACGCGCTGTGCCCCAGCAAGAGTCCGCCGCTGTTCGGACACTTCCTCAACCCCTACGAGATATACGACGACATGAACGACCCCGACGCACTGCGCAAGTCAGTATACGTCACTATCGATACTGAGGGTGCTTGTACACTGCGCATGTAACCCGCGCAAGTAAAGGTGCGGGTTACCCGCGCGAGTAACATGTGCTACTTGATCAAGCTACCCGCGGGGTGCTTGTACACGGCGCATGTAACTTGAGCATGTTGAGGCACTTGCGCGGGTTACATGCGCCGTTTACAAGCACCCTAATGTATAAGTAGTCGCGGAACAGTAGGCTGCGATTCCAAAGAGGCGGAGCGGAACAGAGGAGAGCGATTCACCAATCACATGGCTTGAGTAGAGAAAAGATGTGGATTTTAAGCCATGTGATTGGTGAATCGCTCTCTGCTCCGCTTTAGTGGAACCGCAGCTTACGCGGTTTTTTTTTTGCCATAAAGAAACTAAAGAAAGGTTAATACTGAACACAAAAGAGACAGAGAGAGGCCACGTTCACATGGCGATTATATTTTCCCGTATACCGTATAAGAGATTTTATCGAATAGAGTAGTGACAACAGAATATAATATGAAAACTAAAAATTGGTTACACGGCGTTCATAAGGGAAAATCCCGTGTTCGAGAAATATATTTTACCGTATACCGTGCGAAGTTGTCACCGGAAAGCCGCGTCTCGAAACGATTTTATCGAATACGACACGCAGTGGCGCTTATGTTCAAGTTGTCTCGTTCACACGACTCGCCCATTCGAGAGTCGTACGCACTCGCACGCGTGGCCCGAAAAAATCGAATCAAATGGTTGCCGTGTGAACGACTGCATAGTATACGGTAAAACCGTATACGTGAAAAAATCGAATCGTATGGTCGCCGTGTGAACCTGGCCAGAGAGAGTCATTTGATGATTTCACAACTCCAATAAAGGATTGTAGAGGTAGGGATGGGCCGCAAAATTTGAATTGATAGCCTAAGGGTGCTCCCACATCTATCGACGCGGAATCGGCTTTTTCCGTCGACCTTTCTCTTTCTGTCGCTTAGAACTGCCATTTGCTAGACCGAGCACCCTAAGGGCGGTAAATGTGTAAATCCGTCACTGGACATAAATATCATGCTTGTAATCAAAAAGTTACCTCAATGAATATAGATAGTGATAAAACGCATAAAAACCGGCCAAGTGCGTGTCGGGCCACGCACAGTGTAGGGTTCCGTAGTTGCCCATTAAAATAGTTATGCTAACTAACTAAACTGATTCGCTGAATTTAGTTTTAAAAAGAAAGAATCAAAATCGGTCCAAGAGTCTTTGAGAAATCGGTGAAAATACATTAAACAAAAAGGTTACGACGAATTTAGAACCTCCTCCTTTTTTTGAAGTTAGTTAAAATTGTTAATGATAAAAACCTACCTATCCCCAAAAAACCTACCGTAAAGTTGACAAACTTACATTTGCAGTTGAAGAGCATGTTCTCCGATACATTTTGTTTAAGAAGATATGATACCAAGTACATATTATAAGTTGGTCGACTATTACTCGTAAAGTTGTAAAGCCTACTTAGTCATGATAATTTTCTTTTAAACTTCGTTATATAAACTACTATTGTGAATTTTTTCACACCCCCAAACATAACCGTTTAGCTGGCAGAGGGGGGGGACACTCGAGTCGAGCAAAATTTAGCACTTTAAAGCTTAATATTTCACAAACGAATTTTTTTATCAAAAAACTGTTAATGGAAACTATCAATATTTTTTAAAGACCTATTTAATGATACCCCACACTAAGGGGTACGCGAGAAAAAAAAAAATCCTCACTTTACGTGTAAGTACTGGAGGTACCCTAAAAAAAAATATTTTACGAGATTTTATTTTACCACTTTTTCGGCACAACAAATCCGTATATTTACACCAAATTACAGCTCTCTAGTACTGTGCGTCTCTGAGCTAAACTGCGGACAGACGGACGGACGGACATGGCGAAACTATAAGGGTTCCTTGTTGACTACGGAACCCTAAAAATTGAACCCTGAAAATAGATTCAGAATGCACTATTTCCGTGACGTGAGGTACAGACGCCAGCACATCAAGCTACCACAATCTGTCAGATTTCTTTAGTAGAATTTCAACCTTATCACAAGAGAAGAAGGTTAATGTTTGGTTGGTAAAACCTGACAGATTCGGGTAGGTTGACCTGCTGGCGTCTGTACCTTTGTGAATTTTAAAAGTGTATTGTATTTGTAGTCTGTTTAAGTTGAAGTATAAAAAAGAAAATAATCATGTAGTAATATAGGTCAAATATTAAATTTCTTGTCAATCACAAGCTTCACCACAGTTTTGCCTGCGCAAGCTTCTCGCATGAAAAAAGAATACTCGGTCGGCAACACTGAACGCCCAATCACACACACAGGCAAGCACACGCAGCTTGTGCATGTGGTAGGCCCATAACAGACTAGAAAAACTTGTGTTTTTTGAGCTAAAATGATGTTGGTTTAAGGTGTGCGTCCACAGGTCGGCATTACACATATCGGACGTATCATACGTAACGGATTTTAGTTTGCCTTGTATGAAAACTCATACAACTGCGTCCACTGATCCGCATCGTACGGACGGCTCATCGGCAATGCCTTAATGCGATGCGTACCTATGACGTCATACGGAATGCCGATCAGTAGAAGCGATGAAGGTGGCGGCAATCCGATTGCTGATACTCGCGTCGACAATCCGATCGCTGCCGACACAGAAATCCGTTTGATGCGATGCGGACCTGTGGACGCTTACCATTAAATGGAAATATTATTTTGTCTAGATACGTAACGAATCAACTTGAGGAGTACAACAGCTGCCCAGGCGTCGTGAAGATGGACTTGGTACTGTTCAAGGATGCGATAGAGCACATCTGTCGCATCGTGCGGGTCATCTCGCAGCAGAGGGGACACATGCTCTGTGTGGGGATAGGTTGGTACTGTTTGGCACCCCACCCCCACTGGGGACGGCGAGACACTGTTAACTCTCTATCCCCCAGGCACCCTGGGGTGCGTTTAAATCTTCTACCGATGTTAAGCCGGAAAAAAATTAAACTAGCGAGGGTTCGCTGAACGGAGTCATATCTTTTTGTCAATGTTAGCTGTCAAATTCATTTGACAGCTCAGTTTATTGAACAAATAATCAATTTGCCGGTGTATTATAAATCCATAATCCAAAAATAATATTCACTCTCTAAAATAAAAATAATATTCGTTTTTGCGGCAAGAATCGAGCAAAACAACAAAACTTAATGTCAATCTGACAGCAGGATAAAATTTTGCGTGGTAAAAAGGTCGCAAAAATTTATTCCTTTCAGTAAAAACATGGACCAGCGGACGACCGTAAACGGGGCAGATTAAATTTTAATTGGTATCATTTTTCACCTCTCGGTGTACTTAAACGGGATGTTTGCCATTTAGTCAGTATAAATTTAAACTGGATAAAGGATTTAAACGCAGCCCTGAGCCCTGGGGCTGCGGGGCTGTGGGGGACATTAACACCTCCCTGACCACCATAGATTGACGATCTCCTTCGTGTGCCATTTTAACGACAGCTCAATGTTATTGTTCAAAGTTGTTCGTACACTGAAAAAAAAAGCAATCATAATGAAAATACGTCATTTAACTGACTGATTTATCTATTTTTGAAGGTCAGTTTGACATAAAGCGCAGACCACACAGAAGAGACGTAAGAAGAGGACACGTGAAAGTCTTGCGCCCGCGACCCGGCTCTTTTGTATATGTTTTACGTCGCGAAGCTTTTATACATTCTTAACCAACGAAAAAAAAAAGGAGGAGAGAAGGTTCTGACATGTATATTTGTTTTGTATGAAAGGGACGCTGTAGACAGAAACGTCAGCGCCCTGTCGTCTGTTCTGTGTGTTCAGCGCCTTAGACAGTTCTACAGGGTACCTGTCGTCGCAGTGGTACCTATTGTGACATCTTTTTTGTGTTTCAAGGCGGGTCTGTACCACTCCAAAGCCCAAGGGGGGTATTACATGTGGTATTACAACGTCTTAAAACCAGGCTTATTCTGGCGAGTAAAAGTGACAGAGCTATACAAGTCGTCTAGCGCCATCTCGTTCACTCACTGAAACAAGCCTGGTTTAAGACATTGTAATACACCCCCAAGTGGCCTACCATGACGTCTTAAAGCTTGATTAGTTCTACTGTGGAAACGAGATGGCGCTAGACGACTAGACGGGACACTAGACGCCAGAGACAGAGACAGACAGAGACCCACTGTCAAAATGGTCGTCGCGAAAGCTATGATGCAGGTGCACTGTTGTGGTTACTGGTGAGGGGCCGCGTTGTGTCTGCTTTAGTTTAAGTTTAAAACGTGAGAAGTTTGAGAAGAAGGACCTTATTTGGCACCGGCCCATTTTAGGCGCACCTACCTTAGTTCTGTATATTTCCCACAGTGGAACTACACACGCTTTTAGTGGTATGCCACCAGATTACCAATAGTTATCCATCATATGCCATATAGTCAACTCGGCAAAGACCGTCTTAAGCGCATTTCACACAGAAAGGCACGACTCGCCCCGCGCCCGACCCGCGCACGCTTTCAGTGTAAAGTCTTCCATTTAAATACAAAGAACTAGACCCGCCGTACTCCCGCCCCGACCCGCGCCCGCTCTTTGTGTAAAATGCGCTTTACGGTCAACTTTATCCCCATCCTGTTTAAGTCCGCTTTGGCAGCTGTTGTAATGTGTACCGGGTCCCCAGGTGGATCTGGTCGTACATGTCTGACACGCGTAGCTACGTACATCTGCGAGTACAACTCGTTCACCGTCGTCGTCACCAAGACTTACGGTCTTAAAGACTTCCGGGAGGATTTGAAGGTCAGATTCATCACCCACCGATGGTTCCTTATACAGAGTGAAGTTTTCAACTGGGTGTGGATGGCTATATCCGAAACTATAAGGAATAATATCGAAAAACGTTGAAGGAGTCTGGAGGCCGATTTTGACAAAAACTAAAACTGCATCATTGGAATTTAGAAAAATCAATAATCCTGGCTATGAATTGAACCGGCAGATTTTGGAAAAAATCAACCATGTATTATTACACCATTCGATAGTGTTGCTAATATGGATCAAATTCTGGGAAGTAATCTACGAAATCAATCAAAGATAATACAGAATGTGTTTTTTTTCCAAAATTAGCGGATTCGATTGCAGGCCAGGTTGATTGATTAATCTAAAATTCAATGATGCAGTTTTAGCTTTCTTCAAAATTGGCTTCGAGACTCCTTACAGTATTTTAGAAATTCGGCAAAGTTTCAGACAAAATCATACACACAGTTGAAAAAATCACCCTGGATACAATTCTCCGAAAATATTTGTTGGACAGGAATCTCACTAGACGTAGCAACCTTCTGATCGTAGGTAAGTACCTTCTTTTTCAGTGAGGCATCGAGGACTTTAAACCCTGTTCTTCCAACTCCCAAAATTACGTAACTGCTGTCTGGAAGCACCTTCATTGACGGACCTACTAAGTCAGCTCACTGGAGACTTTTTGTCTCTCAGTCGAGTGCTATGAAGTTATATGGTGACAAAAACTTTGTAGCGACTATTATTATACTATTATTATTATTACTAAGGCGCCATCTCCACGAGCGAGATAATCGCGGCGAGTCCGTCCTTCTATCGTCGGAGAATCTCCATGACGAGCGATTATTCCGCCAGCGTATCGTCACGATTCGTAACGGAAACGCCGCCCGCCCGCTACGAGTTGTTGTGCTATAGTTTTGTTTTGTTTCACTACTGGTAACGCGCTCGCCGCGTATCCCCCGCGCGCTCGCTGCTCAGCGCCACGCTGATACGCCGACGTTACGCGCACATTGCCACTCGTCGTATCGCCGCGTTAATATCGCCGTGTGGAGACGCGTTCTATGGCACGACAATAATATCGCCGCGATTATCTCGCTCGTGGAGATGGCGCCTAAAGGATCACCGTGGATTTTAATATGTACAAGTCTGACAAAACCATGGTATGGGGTGGGAGGACGCATTTGATGTCAAAAGGCCTCCGCAGACCGGGACGGCATAGCAAGGGATTTTGCCGTGAGTCAGCGCATACTGGCCGCTTAGATACCGCGGCATTCCAGCACTTTGCCACGGCCCCGCTTCTCTGACAGTCCTGCAACGCCCGAGTCCGTGGCATGCCGTTGCCTACCGCAGTATGCCACGGCATCCCGCCACGGGAGCCTGTGGCGCGCCTTTTAATGCCGTGCGATAAAATCTCTATCAATACCACAGCATTATTTTAAAACATAGCAATTTATGTCGTACTAGCTGTGCCCGCAACTTCGTTCGCGTGGATGTCGGAATTGAATAATGTATTTTTTAGTGCGAAGCGCTTAATTCTCGCCAAATTTTTCATATAAACCCTATATTTAAAGTTTTTTTTAGATTTTTCAAGAATATTTGACGTATTTGTAATAAACGCCCTCTGACGTTTAAATGCAGTACCATTCAATTGCTACTGGATTAGTTTGTGTATCGATTTGAATTTTCGATATTGTTTAATGAAGGTTGGTATGGAAAAAAAAAATGATGGAACCTACTCTAAATCCTATTCCAGCACGCGTGAACGTAAAGCGTCCTCATTCCATCCCGTTCCTTCCCGTTCCGTCCCGTTCCATACCGTACCTTCCCGTTCCACCTCGTTCCATCCCGTTCCATACCGTTCCTTCCCGTTCCATCCCGTTCCGTCCCGTTCCATACCGTACCTTCCCGTTCCACCTCGTTCCATCCCGTTCCATACCGTTCCATACCGTACCATCCCGTTCCGTCCCGTTCCATACCGTTCCATACCATTCCTTTCCGTTCCATCCCGTTGCATCCCGTCCCATCCCGTTCCATCCCGTTTCATCCCGTTTCATCCCGTTTCATCCCGTTCCATCCCGTTCCATCCCATTCCACTCTACTGTACTCCAAACCACTCCACTCCACACCAAATATGTAGTATAATATTTCTATACGAAGCTAGATCGCGCTACTAAACTCGGTGAACTGACCGTAATTTTACTTCTCAACAACTCGAACACTTTAAATTCAAATATCTCATGATAGACTG
The DNA here is from genome assembly GCA_036375495.1 of Agrotis segetum. Taxonomy (NCBI): domain Eukaryota; kingdom Metazoa; phylum Arthropoda; class Insecta; order Lepidoptera; family Noctuidae; genus Agrotis; species Agrotis segetum. The sequence goes on along the minus strand of JAQSVV010000300.1, from coordinate 715,106 downwards.
AACCGATTTCAATGAAACAAAAACTAAATGTTACTTCAAGTTACGGTCAATCGTTGTGTATTAAAGTTATCTACATAGCTTTCGTACATTTTACGTGATGCCCGAACAAATAAACATACAAACAGACAAACAGACATACAGACAAACAGACAAACAGACAAAAATTCTAAAAATGCTAGAAATGGGTTCTATTGGTTGTCCTTTAACACCCTGGCTATATTTTTTGAGTTTTTATTTAATGTACAAAAAATACTTTTCTACAGTTTTATTATATGTATAGATTTCTGTAGCAGTACGGTTGAATGTCCATTAGTAAAAATTAAAATCCCTTGTCATGCCGTCCCGGTCTGCATAGGCCCTTACAAAGTCTCCGCTGGTGACAAAATCTTTTATATCAGTCGTTGTACACGGCCTGCGGCGTGGACCAGAAGAAGACCACGTTCATCTTCTCGGATACCCAGATAGCAGATGAGGCCTTCACAGAAATTATGAACAATCTCCTCAGCAGCGGGGAGGTCACCAACTTGTATAAAGCTGATGAATTTGAAGATGTGAGTAACAGATACCTTTTATTTTTACTATTAGGCACGCACCGGTTTCGCAAGTAAGTATTCTAATTTCTGAGCTACCGTTTTTAAAAGTGAAGCCACTTTTTTAGGAATGCGCGATTTAAATTAAATGTTTTCCTTGGAGATGTTCAGGTTCACTTCGCCTTCCCGAAGAATAAAATGATAACTGCCATTATACAACTGTCTAAGTTGTCTAATGTCGTCTATCATTTTATTCTTCGTGATTATCCATGATTGATTTTGAATAACTTCGTATTTTTTAAATAATATCTCAATTTTCATACTTAGGCGTATTTCACTAAAACATTTAGAACAAACGAAAAAAACAACCTTTTTTAAAAGCATACAATCATCTGTCTACGTTCAGTATTTAAAGAGCAATTGACGAAAACATGCTGTTTATTTTTCCTGAAAAGTTACAGTTTTGTAGTTCGGCCATTCTCCGGTTGCAAGTTTTTATTTGTCCGCGCTTACTTAATCCGTAACATGATCATATTCAAGCGTGGTTTTTTTTTTGTATGTTAGATTACGACCGTATCTAGCCGTAAACAAAATATTGAGTTCTGTTCTTAACTAGTTAGCCTAAATTAATTGAATCTCTGTTCGAAAAAGCTCTTTTTTAGGGTTCCGTAGTCAACAAGGAACCCTTATAGTTTCGCCATGTCCGTCCGTCCGTCCGTCCGTCCGTCCGTCCGTCCGTCCGTCCGTCCGTCCGTCCGTCCGTCTGTCCGCAGTTTAGCTCAGAGACGCACAGTACTAGAGAGCTGTATTTTGGTGTAAATATAGGGATTTGTTATGCCGAAAAAGTGGTAAAATAAAATCTCGTAAAATATTTTTTTTTAGGGTACCTCCAGTACTTACACGTAAAGTGAGGATTTTTTTTTTCTCGCGTACCCCTTAGTGTGAGGTATCATTAAATAGGTCTTTAAAAAATAATGTGAGTTTCCATTAACAATTTTTTGATAAAAAAATTCGTTTGTGAAATATTAAGCTTTAAAGTGCTAAATTTTGCTCAATTCGAGTGTCCCCCCCCTCTACCAGCTAAACGGTAAAGTTCGGGGGTGTGAAAAAAATCACAATAGTAGTACATATAACGAAGTTTAAAAGAAAATTATCATGACTAAGTAGGCTTTACAACTTTACGAGTAATAGTCGACCAACTTATAAAATGTACTTGATATCATATTTTCTTAAACAAAATGTATCGGAGATAACTGCAAATGTAAGTTTGTCAACTTTATTTTTACAGCTTTTATAGGTATGTTTTTTGGGGATAGGTAGGTTTTTATCGTCAACTATTTTTAACTAAATTAAAAAAAGGAGGAGGTTCTAAATTCGTTGTAATCTTTTTTCTTATATTCCTCAAAGACTCCTGAACCGATTTTGAAAATTCTTCTTTTTAAAATTAAATTCAGCGAATCAGTTTAGTTAGTTCGCATAAGTATTTTGATGGGCAACTACGGAACCCTACACTGTGCGTGGCCCGACACGCACTTGGCCGGTTTTTCTAATTACCGAAGCCTGTCCGCACTCCAACTTGATGACAAAACTTGCTTGTAATTTCTCAAACCTGCAGGTTTACTTTGATCCATTCAACGTTTTAAACAATACTAAGCAACGTGTATCACCTACTAAAATATGGACTCAATAGAACCAGCCTATAAATAATAATAATTAAATAACCGCGTGTCCGATAGAAAGTTATAATTACCGTAACAGTATCTGTTCTCGGGTGCACATGCCTAACTATCGGTATTTGGCACATCAGTACCGCACCGCACGCGTCGAATGTTCTTAGGGTGTGCTGCAGCCCATTAGCAGTCGTACGTTTCAAACGTTACTGTAGCGCCAAAGAAGCACTTGAGTATATAATTACCGTAGCCCTTGGTTCAAAACTTTTCTAATTACCGTTATACTCATTTAAATACTTGATTTTTGAAGTTAGACCCTAATTGATAATGTAAATGAAACAGTACTTTGGCTTACGTATGTTATGATAAGCCAGTATTTGCAGATATTGTTGGTTTTCGAAATTTTGAAGAAAGTCTATCGTTTTCTAATTACCATATACTAATTACCATGTGTTAATAATTACCGTCGTATGAAAAACTTATACAGAAAAAATCAGACTAGAGAGTAATAAAAGACAAAAGGAAAAGGGAAACCTGGAAAGAATCGAGGAAGAAGTAGTCATAGATCTAGACGTGCTTGATAACAGCATATCAGATCCTCTTGAAACTCTGTCAAGACCATTTATCAACTCATCCTATTGCAGTCCACTGCTGGACATAGGCCTCTCCCAGGGAGCGCCCCAGAGCACGATCTTCTGCTTTTTTATACAGCCACTGCCAGCCACCTTCTTCAGGTCATCGGTCCATCTTGCTGGAGGGCGTCCCACCCTACACTTACCTACACGCGGTCTCCATTCAAGAACCATCCTACTCCAACTTTCGTCGGTTCTGAGGCAGACGTGGCCAGCCCACTGCTACTTCAGCTTGCTACAGATTTGGAAAATATCTATAACTTTGGTCTTGTGCCGTACCTCATTCCGGATTTTATCCCTTAGTGAAACCCTAAACATAGACCTTTCCATAGCACGCTGAGTGACATGAAGTCGGTGGGCCAGCTTGACTGACATGTTCCACGTTTAGGCTCCGTAGGTTAGGACTGGAAGGACGCACTAATTGAACACCCGGCTTTTCAGACACTGTGGCCGTGGCGACGTGAGGATATGACGCATTTTTCCAAATGCCAAGCTGCACTCTTCTGGCGATTTTCTGCTTGAATTTATCTCTACTTAGCTGTAATATCTGCCCGAGGTAGATGTATTCTTGGACAACTTCGAGTGTTATACCTTCGACGGAAATTGGTTCTGGGATGACATGGTCATTGAACACGACCTTGCTCTTGTTTCATCCCAAGACCCACACGTCTCGAGACAGCATGAGACTGTTCAGCATTTTTTGCAGGTCTTGCATCGATTTCGCCATAATAACTATGTCGTCGAAAAACGTAGGTGCATTAGGTATTCACCGTTGACATTGATACCCAGTCCATTCCAGTGCGTTCTTGAACAAATCCTCCAGCGCGTTGGTAAACAGTTTAGTTAGGGGATATTACAACTCCCTGTCTCACACCTCTTAGCAGCTGGATGGTGGTTTTGTACTTGGACCGACATCGACGCCATGCTATAATATAGTTTCCTGAGCACCTTTATGTACCGCCAATTGACTTGGCATCGCTGCAAGGATTCCAGAACAGCCCAGGTTTCGGAATCGAAGGCTTTTTTGTAGTCCACAAAGGCTAGACACAGCGCGGCCGGTTATACTGCTCTGTCTTCTGTATAACCTGCCGCACTGTATACAATGTGTTGATCTGCAACCTAGTCAAATTCAAGGACGTGATTATACTCATGATTCTCGACCCAAATCAACAATAAAATAGGTAGGAATTTTTTTAATTTTTTTTTTCCTTTTTCTGAAATCCGTAAGTGAGAACTAGTTTCTTCAAGAGTAGTAGATTCAATTCACGCACACCAGCTGCTCATCGCTGTGTGCGTACGCGCGGACTGTGTAGTCGGGTGATTCTCTTTCATTTGTATTGAATTAAGGGTTTAATTCTGAAATACTGTAAAATTTCAACAACAAAAAAAAAGCAGCCCTTATTAGTTTTGCCCGGTACTGTACTTTCAATTGATTATTTATGACTTTTGTGACAACCACCTGAAGTTTGACAAAAATGCAAAAAAACAGCGTGTATATGTGGTCTAAGGTGCTATAACCTTTGCGAAACCCAGCCTGCTCCGGTGGCTGGAAAACGTCAAATCTAGCGGAAAGCCGATCTGTGACGACCCTCGAAAACAGCTTGTAGACGTGACACAGGAACGGGGTTGGTCTATATAGTTTTTGAGGAGATTTTTGTCTCCTTTCTTGAAAAAAAATGTCACCACGTCCCTGCTCCACGCCTCCGGGGTAATCCCACTGGCTATGACGAAGTTGAACAGCCTCTTAAGCTCGCCGAGCATAGGTTGGCCCGTAGTTTTTAAGAGTTCGGAGGTGATGCCAACACTTCCATACTTACCTATAATAACATCAACTCCGCGTCCAACTAGTGCTCTCTCATCTTCTTCTACAAGTACTTTGTCATTATTAAGCAATTTTGAGCAAATGACAGAAAATAAAGATACAAGTATGGAGATACAAAATATTTTCTAATTACCGTAGCATCAAATATTCAACTTGTCTAATTACCATACCCAACCTTTTTTTAAATCTCAATATCTAGAAAACCATCAGTAATAGTAGAATGCCAAAATAACTATTGAATTCCTAACTTTAATGTGTTTCATATTCTAATGTGTTTAACGTCATATCAGTGAAATTCAAAAACGGCACGGTAATTAGGCAAATAACACCTATTTGGAGAATGGCCGAGTTATCATTTTATTCTCCGGGGACGGTGACTTGTTAGCCCCTTCGTACACTAGGCGACGCAAGTCTCTGATACCTTACGACAGGGTAGGCGAACCAATGGCACGCGTGCCATCAATGGCACGCGTGCCATTGATGGCACGCGACACAATATTTTGGGCACGTCGCAGAATTAGGTACCCCTAACATAATTTGTCATCTAACCTGCAGCAACAGAAGTCACACAATTTTTTCTGAAATTTAATATAAACATACCAAAATGTACCTCTTTTGCTTACTTTATTTAATAAAGTGTTTGGATAGTATTTATAATTATTATTTTGCCAATAATCAGAAAGTCAAAATTATTTGATGGCACGCGAATGACCCCATTAAACTTTTTTTTAGAAAAAATGGCACGTTGATGCATAAAGGTTCGCCTACCCTGCAGGCTTTGGTGTTCATTGACGCGTGCTTGTGTTCGAACCTCTATGGGTTTGTATTGCGATAGCCGCTTGGATACCGAAGTCGTAAGGTATCGGATACTTGAGTCGCCTTATGTACGAAGGGCCTTATAGGTAGAAGTCGACAGACGCGGGTTTTAACCCCGTGTCGTTGGCTTCAATAGGGTAGTTTCCAGGGTCAAAATAATTACATTCTATTTAGTCCGTATTTTAGATTATAAAAAAAATATTGGACACGTATTTTTTCTTTTTTCGATTAAACAAAAAAAAAAACAAAGATAGTCATTTTTGGTCTAATTTACAAATAAAAAAATACGTGTCCCTTATTTTTGAATAGGTAATCTAAAAGACGGACTAATTACATTTTTTAAGGCAACTAGCCTATTCTCAGTGGCATAAGTACTATCAATCTGGAGATTTTTAAATCTAAGATTCCCAACTATTATTTATTAATATTAAGAGCTTCCAGCAATCCAGTTTTTTTTTATGAAATCGGTTAAAAAGTAAAACTACAATGATTTATTATAATCTTCTTCTTCCTGCCCTTATCCCATTCTACTTGGGGTCGGCGCAACATGTTTTCTTCTTCCATTCTCCCCTATCAGACGTCACAGTATCATTTACTCCTTTTTCTTTCATATCATTCCTTAGACAATCCATCTATCTTTTCTTTGGCCTTCCTTCCTTCAATGATTTCCTATAATAATAAACAGATAAAGCAAGCTCTAGAGAAGCCGATGAAGGCGGCGGGTCTGATGCAGACCGCCGAGGTAGTGTACCTGTTCCTGGTGGACCGAGTGCGGAGCAACATGCACATCGTGCTGTGCTTCAGTCCTATTGGAGAGGAGTTCAGGTATCGGCTGCGTCTCCATCTAATAAGTTATTTTGTTCTGGTAACACATTTTTTTTTTTATTATTTAGAGTGGTACAGTCATCAAATGTGCAGTGGTGGCCCAGTGGTATCGGCCCCGACTTACGAGTTGTAGGTCGTGGATTCGAATCCAAGCAGGTGCATTACTTTGTGTACTTCGTTTCATCACAACTGCTCTCAAAACGGTGAAGGAAAACATCGTGAGGAAACCGGCATATCCTAGAACCAAAAATTCGAAGACATGTGACATCCACCAATCCGTCCCGGGCCCGCGTGGTGGATTATGGCCCACCCCCTCTCACAGAGAGGAGGCCTGTGTCCCAGCAGTGGGAACATTAATAGGCTGATGATGATGATGAGTCATCAAATGAGTTATCCCCGGGCAGGGCAGGAAGGACTGTCAGACTTGTACTGACTATATCGCAGGTTTTGGCCCTCTAAGGGCCCCGTCATTATGCTAACACTCTTTGAGGCGCGCGTGGAACACAACGTGCCTTCGACCTGGGCATAGTCTGTGATCGGACAGCGAGTGGCCCATTACTCGCTGCCCTCATGCCCGCGCCTACGGTGGCCGGAAACCGTCTGCCGACGTCCGACGCTGTGAGCGTTTACGACTGCGGCTGGGTTAGAGGTAGGATGCTGTTTTCTCCCTCACGCGGCCCGCCTCCTCCTTCGCGAGTATGACTGCTTCGCAGAAGGAGGTGACCGCTTCCCACTCCGTCTCGCCCCGCAGCATGGCCTTGACCAATGCCAGGCGCGAGAGGTCTCTGCCTGTAGCCGCCGTGAGGACATGGCGGTGCTCTGCCCAACTGGGGCAGTCCTGCACCGGATGCTCCATCGTTTCAGGGTGATACTCGCAGTGGTGACACCCAGACGTTTCCCCTTCCTCATCAGACACAGATACCACCTGTAACATCCGTGTCTCTGGAAGCCTAGAAGAACCTGCGTCAGGCGGAAGGTCATGACGCCGTGGCGACTATCCAGCCACTGTTCTGGCAACACTGGATATTTCGGCCTACGTGTTCTCTTCGGTTTCACCTCAGCTGCTCGGCTCCTATTTGTCATAACATGATGTTTTCTTTTCCTCGTCCTTCAACCGACTTCGACTATCAAATACAAAATAGTTGTTATTGTTATGCAAGGCTGCAAAGTTGTTTTTTGGCGCGAATTCTTGAATTGAAAACTGAGCAAGGGAAGGATTATAACATTGAACCGCGAGCGAAGCAAGCGGTTTAAATATAGAATCCTGAGCGTAGCGAAGTTTTCAAAGGTACGAAATGCAGAATAACTGCTGCCTTACTCAACACACAACTTTTCGCCTCACACAGCGAGGAAATGTAGTGAGGCCAGCTCGCCTGTCAGTGTACAAAATAATTGAACACAAGACATGTTCGAATTTTCAAAACACTTTCCGCGCTAGCGCTTTAAATGGAGTATTGCGCTCATATTTCGAATGAGAAATAGAATGTTTCCGAGCGTGTAAGGTGAAAATGTTTTTCAAATTTCTAATCTGACGCTTTAGGACATAATCTCCAGTACCTATATTTTTTGTTTGACTATGGGACTTTACCTTCCCATGGCGTGATGCGACGCGATTCGACCGATTCCAACTACTATTGATAACCAACCTTACCATTACGACATATGGCATAACACACGTTGTTATCTATGGGTAGATGAAAAACAAAACACGATCGCCACAGCGACGTCAAATCAATCGAATTGCATCATTATTTCTTAGTAGCAAGGTCGATCGATTTTTTTCATTCATAAGAGCCATAAAGAAACAATATTGCGTTTTTTGTGAGAGTACCTATCTCATCGTTTTTGCGCTTAGTAGGGCAGAGCAGTAGAAGTTTCTTAGTGTTGTTGTGGTGGCAGGAACCGCATCCGCCAGTACCCGGCGCTGATCAACGCCACCACCACCAACTGGTTCCTGGAGTGGCCGCGAGAGGCGCTGCTGGAGGTGGCCTACAAGTTCCTGCAGGGAGTGGAGCTGCTGGCCTCCATCACTGGACCCAGGGTACATGGATATACAACATTTACTAGAGCAGTGTAAACTCGGGCGTGTTGGCTATTTCCAGGCATTATAGTTAAACTAACACTCTGCTCGCGACTTCAAAAATAATGTGGTAACATGACAGGCAAAGTACTAGGAGTATAATTGGGAGTTTTTTTTTTCCCTGCGCAACATTTTGACAGGTGTAAAGTACGATACAAAAATGGATCCAAAAATAGTTATCAACATATATTTTTTTTAAATAAATTAGAAACCCCAGGATGGATTAGGATAAAATGTTTAGTATATGACAAACATTAGTACCAGATACCCAGCGCACGTACTCCCAGTCCTGGGCAGCATTTGGAACAATATTGTCATACAAAAATGGGCAATGTCCTTTAACACTTAAAAATTAGAATTTGAAGAAGTTGACCAAAATACATAATATACAAATAAATCATCTTTCGTCCATCTTCTCTCAAAACTTCAAACATTCTAGACGATTTCTTCATCCATCCATCTCGAAGTAAATGAATGACACTTAAAATGGATACGGTATGTTCTCCACCAGGGGCTTGTTCCAGTGAGTGAACGAGACGGCGCTAGACTTGTATAGCTCTGTCACTTTCACTCGCCGGAATAAGCCTGGTTTTAAAACGTCCCCCCCAGGTCCGTAGAATGGAGTCTCTAATAGAAAGCCGCGAGGACATCCTGCGGGCGTCCGTCGCGTCCATCATGTCCCTCATACACTCGTCAGTGGGCCGGTACAGCGTCAAGATGTGGAACGAGATGAGGAGAACCAACTATGTCACTCCTACCAACTACCTCGAGCTGGTGGCAGGATACCAGGAGTAAGTATAGTATCGTTTTCCGTCCTCCTTTCACTATTTATTTATTTAATACATTTAGTACAGCTACAAAATGCCATTAAGAGCAAACAAGTCAACATTTTTTCCATAGAAACTTCGTTGGGGTTTTACTCCACTATTTGACAAAGTATATCCAAAGTTAAACATGGTATCGTTTTGTCTCCTTATAAATTTTGTCGGTACGGAAGCAGAATTGTAAAATATGAAACCATTAAAAAGTTACGAGCTTCTAAAGATTCATTATTTTTTGCTAATTTTAACACAACTTTGGGCGTAAATTTGAAATAAAAGAAGCATCAATTTCCAAAACGAAGCCTGTACCGACACAGCAAATTTATCGAAGAATTTAGTAAATGTTTCTTGAAATTGATTGATGCAGTGGTTGTTTCATAAAACCCCAAATTCCAAAGGCCTTTTTGTATTTTATCACGTGCGCCTTTTACTCGTGAAATATCGTGCATCTCACTGAATAGTTGCCTTCGGTGCGGTGCGGGAGGGTGACGCGCACGCACACATGCAAAATATGAATAGACACGGCGCCCCGCCCGGCTGTCTCCGTATGACGTGTACGTTGACAACCTATAATATCTATGGTATACGATAATACTCTTTTTAACCTGGCTTGAAGTTTGGATTTTGATTAAGCCGATATTACACAGGTCAATTTCGGTTCAATATTGCTTTCCATTCCATTGCTTCAATGGCATTGATGCATCTAAAGAAACACGTTTCGATTTGATTGTCTAATATCATTGAAAGTTTAGATTTTTAATTGCCTTTCAATGGAATGGAACCAATAATGATCAATCGAAATGTCGGTTAAAACATGTAAACACGAACATTGAACAATGACCAATCCGCGAACGGCAGCGAAGGAATCGGACGTATAGGATTGTGTAGTTTCTAGCGTGCGCTAATGTTTATAGTTTTAAAAATGGCTTTTGAGTGGCGTGACAATCATGTTCCTCATTTTCTGGAATTTTTTCAAAAATATGAGTGTTTGTGGAATACAAAATCAAACTATAATACTTGTGACGCTCCTATGGTCGCTCTTCGCTAAATCCACGGACGTACCCACCAACGCCGAGTTTTTTTTTATTTAGCTCATTCATTAAATACAAATAAGGGAAACACCTGCACGCACGACTTGACGACGCGACATCGCTAGGCAAATGAACATTGAATGTCTTGTTGACTGTTTGTTTGTAAATAGGAAATATGTGCAATGTTCAATGCTTTTCAACGGAATTGCTGTCAATTTAATTGAACCGTGTAATATCGCCTTTAGACTTACTTTATCTGTTTGACTTGAAATTGTTTGGACTCTGAATTATTATAAATTGGAAATATGGAATAGCTTTGAATGGATTTTAGTGCCAGTAAGATTGTGTTGGTTCGTTGTAGAACACTTGTAAACAAATTAAAATCAACATTGGGTAAGTCATATGATTTGTTACAACTAATCTCTAGGTACTTACATACTCGTATTTGATGATCTTTTATGACGTGGTAAAATCTAGTAATATAGTTCAATGGGTAAAATCATCAAATGAGATCTACCACCCCGGGCAGGGACTGACAGTCTTTTACTAATCAAAATCCACGATACTGCGAAGATCGCCCGGAGGACACGGTGGAGCATACGGTGCAAGACTGCCCAGCTTGGGCGGAGCACCGACATGTCCTCACGGCTGCGATAGGCGGAGACCTCTCGCGCCCGGCATTGGTTGCGGCCATGCTGCGGGGCGAGACGGAGTGGGAAGCGGTCAGCTCCTTCTGCGAGGCAGTAATGCTCGTAAAGGAGGAGGCAGGCCGCGAGCGAGAGAGGACAGCGTCTTCCCTCCGCCCCAGCCGCAGTGGAAGGCGCCCACGGCGACGAAAGTCGCTCGATGATCTCCGGCCGCCGTAGGCGCGGGCATGCGAGCAGCGAGTAAAGGGCAACTCGCTGCCCGACCATGGACCATGCCCGGGTCGACGGCGCGTTGTGTCCCACGCGCGCCTCAAGGAGCGTCAGCATAATGACGGGGCCCCCCTCTCAGAGGGCCAAAGCCTGCCGGGGTCGCGGGATTATTCCCTTACCGTAACCCCGGAACATAACAGGCTATGAAGGTCACCGTGGATTTTAGTCAGTAGAAGTCTGACAGTCCCTCCCGCCCTACCCGGGGTTGGAGAACTCATTTGATTATTTTACTACGCCAAAAAAAACACCAAGGCAATATAAAAGGACGCCTAGATCGAAATGACCCACGCAAAAAAAAAAATAAGAGAGCATTGAGTGCATGGGTCATGAATAAAGAAAATATTGCTCCTTTATTGGATACGTCTCCACCGTAAGGTTTATTTGAGTGTTTATTATAAAAAATGATTTTGTTGGTGCGTAGTTTTGCTTGATAATTTAACCCTGAATCCATGTTTAGATCAACACGAAACGCATTGACATCGATGTAAACGAAGAACAGTTTAATTTCACGAAAGCTGAAGGAAGTCTGTAGTCAGCTGAATCAAGCCATAGATTCAGAAGGCAGTTCTCCTGGTCACAGCGCGTATTGTTAGAAGGTTTGTCTGTCTTCGATGTTGATGGGCTAGTTATTTTTCTTTGTTTTTATACATAGTTTTAATAAAAACTAATTCAAAGCCCAAAAATGTGTTCTTACTTTTTATTTTCAGTTTAATAAATAATCAACAAATATTTACGAAACAGTTTATTTTATTTGTTTTATTCAATAAATACAGTTATCTTAGCCGTATCCGGTAATAGCGATCCAGGTACTAATTTTCTTCTGTTTCTGTAAATGAAAAATAAGTAATGCAAGGAACTTTCAGTAATCAACTTAGGTACAACCCTTGTAGCAATCTGCATTACTCGCTCTACGGTTTATAAACATGTTAAAATAACGTTTCATGACACACATGTCATATGTCACAATGTCATGTGATGACGGCGAGGCGGACGGTGTATGCATCGTGTAACTTCGTTTTTATTCGGAATGGATCGGAGCGCTTTATGTGTGGGTGCAAAGCAGACGTGCGTAAGGACTAGCGTCTAACTGCTCATCACTGATACTATCTCTTTCGGGCACGATGACAGGTGAAACAACATGCTTTATGGCCCGCCTGCCAGTGAGTTCGTGTTCGCACAAAGAGCCACCTTAGTGTATAGGGACCTGGCCAGCGCCATGCCGGCTCTGGAGGAGGCCATCAAGGTACGACTACCTGGGACACTTACAGCGGTATTGGAGAGGTAGATCGGGCTACAGTGCGACAAAATGGGACATTAAATAATTTGTTTCCTAGAACGGTTGTAACTGTTTGGAACAAACAATTGACACAGCTCCGCATGTTAACTATTTTTCGATATTCCTCATAGTTTCGAATATAGGTAAGCGTCCACAGGTCGGCATCGTACGTAGCGGACGCATCGCATCAAACGGATTTCTGTGTCGGCAGCGATCGGATTGCCGATGCCACCTTTCTTTCTGTTTTTTGCGTTCGACTCCACTACCATTGTTACTCGTGTCACTCACAACACGATATTGTTCCCGACACCCACTGTATACTGTATCCGTTCGCGAAGTAGTTACCGTGTTAGTTCGGTTTTTACATAATTGGACCACGGGTTTCCAGGCCCTCGAAAGTTGAAATCAATTCTCACGATTGAAATTTTTATATTATGGTGAATGCTTCAACCAGCCCGCGAAATTCAAATTTTCTTACGTTATTTGCTATTTGCAGGCCAGTGACATGTTGTAACTTTATCAAAATGTGAATTGCGGTTATAACAAGTTTAATTTTAAATATATAAAAAAAAACAAAAAAATCGCTCCATCAGCTCTTACATAGAAAAGGTCAAAAAGGTGCATCATGTTAAAGCTCAGAAATCTAACTACGATGTTTGTTGACTCGCGGGCTACATCGACGCAATCACCTTAAGTGACTAGCTGATCCGGCAAATTTCGTACCGCCTCTAAATCACTTTTAAAACCTTCCTTGGACTTCCAATAGTAATTTAAAACAAAAATTAGCCAAATCGGTACAGCCGTTCTCGAGGTTTAGCAAGACTAACGAACAGCAATTGATTTTTATTATCTAAGAAGATTGCGATCGCTTCTCGAACCTAGGTAGTAGTGGCGTTCTGCCGATTTGACTTGAAATTCACGCTGTATTGGTTAATCTATTCAAAAGTTACGCACGAATAAAACAGTAGGCAAAAAATACATGCCAAACGTATCAATTTCATTTTGGATTTCGCTTCGCTTATTCTTTGTTTTATTCCTTTATATCGTGACTAGCACTTTGCCCGCGACTTCGTCTGCGCGTGTTTCTAATTTCCAACTCAGTGAATTTAATTCCCGCTCACCCTCCTTGTATTAAAATCTAAAAACTCAATACAAACAAACAATCAATCATATTAGACAAACTGATTTTCCGATTTTCACCCCGTAAGGGGCTGATTTATGAAATATATTATAAAAACGTATCCTTTATTCGATTGAGAGATAATTAATATGTCAAGTTTTGAGTTTATCGAAGCAAGCAATAAAATCCTTCCCTTAAAACTTTATCATCCCTTTTCACCAATTTAGGGAGTGATTTTCGGAAAACCTAAAAATGGAGGGTAGTTTTAAAAAAGTAATAATGCTCATCTTTTTTATTTACTTATACTCATATTCGTACCTAGTTTCAAGTTTATAAACCCAAGAAATAAGATTTTACATACAAAGGTTTTCACCCCTTTTCACCCCCTTAGAGGGAGATTTTCGCAAATTCCTTTCATGATGCTCATCTAGATTATAAATTGTAACTACCATCCAAAATTCAGGTTTCTACGTTTAGTGGTTTAATATCCTCCCCTTAAAACTCGAATACCCCTTTTCACCAACTTGGGGGGTGATTTTCGAAAAATCCAAAAACACGTGTTTGATTAATTCTTATCTAGTATATAAATACTGATTTTCAAATTCATCCGCTCACGCGTTATGATTTTCCCATACAAACTTTAACAACCCCTAGAATACCAATGGAGGGTAGTTTTAAAAAAATAGTGGTGCTAATCTTATTTATTTACTAATGTTCTTATTTGTGGTAAGTTTCAATTATAAAAACCCAAGGAATAAGATTTTTCATACAAAAGTTTCCACCCCTTTTCACCCCCTTGAGGGACCTGGCCAGCGCCATGCCGGCTCTGGAGGAGGCCATCAAGGTACGACTACCTGGGACACTTACAGCGTCATGGAGGAGGAGGTGCAGTGCAAGAAGCTGGCTGACGCCGCCATGAGGGACCTGGCCAGCGCCATGCCGGCTCTGGAGGAGGCCATCAAGGTACGACTACCTGGGACACTTACAGCGTCATGGAGGAGGAGGTGCAGTGCAAGAAGCTGGCTGACGCCGCCATGAGGGACCTGGCCAGCGCCATGCCGGCTCTGGAGGAGGCCATCAAGGTACGACTACCTGGGACACTTACAGCGTCATGGAGGAGGAGGTGCAGTGCAAGAAGCTGGCTGACGCCGCCATGAGGGACCTGGCCAGCGCCATGTGCCGGCTCTGGAGGAGGCCATCAAGGTACGACTACCTGGGACACTTACAGCGTCATGGAGGAGGAGGTGCAGTGCAAGAAGCTGGCTGACGCCGCCATGAGGGACCTGGCCAGCGCCATGCCGGCTCTGGAGGAGGCCATCAAGGTACGACTACCTGGGACACTTACAGCGTCATGGAGGAGGAGGTGGCAGTGCAAGAAGCTGGCTGACGCCGCCATGAGGGACCTGGCCAGCGCCATGCCGGCTCTGGAGGAGGCCATCAAGGTACGACTACCTGGGACACTTACAGCGTCATGGAGGAGGAGGTGCAGTGCAAGAAGCTGGCTGACGCCGCCATGAGGACCTGGCCAGCGCCATGCCGGCTCTGGAGGAGGCCATCAAGGTACGACTACCTGGGACACTTACAGCGTCATGGAGGAGGAGGTGGCAGTGCAAGAAGCTGGCTGACGCCGCCATGAGGGACCTGGCCAGCGCCATGCCGGCTCTGGAGGAGGCCATCAAGGTACGACTACCTGGGACACTTACAGCGTCATGGAGGAGGAGGTGCAGTGCAAGAAGCTGGCTGACGCCGCCATGAGGGACCTGGCCAGCGCCATGCCGGCTCTGGAGGAGGCCATCAAGGTACGACTACCTGGGACACTTACAGCGTCATGGAGGAGGAGGTGCAGTGCAAGAAGCTGGCTGACGCCGCCATGAGGGACCTGGCCAGCGCCATGCCGGCTCTGGAGGAGGCCATCAAGGTACGACTACCTGGGACACTTACAGCGTCATGGAGGAGGAGGTGAGGGCAGTGCAAGAAGCTGGCTGACGCCGCCATGAGGGAACCTGGCCAGCGCCCATGCCGGCTCTGGAGGAGGCCATCAAGGTACGACTACCTGGGACACTTACAGCCGTCATGGAGTGCTGAGGCCGGGAGGAGGTGCAGTGCAAGAAGAAGCTGGCTGACGCCGCCATGAGGGACCTGGCCAGCGCCATGCCCGGCTCTGGAGGAGGCCATCAAGGTACGACTACCTGGGACACTTACAGCGTCATGGAGGAGGAGGTGCAGTGCAAGAAGCTGGCTGACGCCGCCATGAGGGACCTGGCCAGCGCCATGCCGGCTCTGGAGGAGGCCATCAAGGTACGACTACCTGGGACACTTACAGCGTCATGGAGGAGGAGGAGGTGCAGTGCAAGAAGCTGGCTGACGCCGCCATGAGGGACCTGGCCAGCGCCATGCCGGCTCTGGAGGAGGCCATCAAGGTACGACTACCTGGGACACTTACAGCGTCATGGAGGAGGAGGTGCAGTGCAAGAAGCTGGCTGACGCCGCCATGAGGGACCTGGCCAGCGCCATGCCGGCTCTGGAGGAGGCCATCAAGGTACGACTACCTGGGACACTTACAGCGTCATGGAGGAGGAGGTGCAGTGCAAGAAGCTGGCTGACGCCGCCATGAGGGACCTGGCCAGCGCCATGCCGGCTCTGGAGGAGGCCATCAAGGTACGACTACCTGGGACACTTACAGCGTCATGGAGGAGGAGGTGCAGTGCAAGAAGCTGGCTGACGCCGCCATGAGGGACCTGGCCAGCGCCATGCCGGCTCTGGAGGAGGCCATCAAGGTACGACTACCTGGGACACTTACAGCGTCATGGAGGAGGAGGTGCAGTGCAAGAAGCTGGCTGACGCCGCCATGAGGGACCTGGCCAGCGCCATGCCGGCTCTGGAGGAGGCCATCAAGGTACGACTACCTGGGACACTTACAGCGTCATGGAGGAGGAGGTGCAGTGCAGTGCAAGAAGCTGGCTGACGGTACCGCCATGAGGGACCTGGCCAGCGCCATGCCGGCTCTGGAGGAGGCCATCAAGGTACGACTACCTGGGACACTTACAGCGTCATGGAGGAGGAGGTGCAGTGCAAGAAGCTGGCTGACGCCGCCATGAGGGACCTGGCCAGCGCCATGCCGGCTCTGGAGGAGGCCATCAAGGTACGACTACCTGGGACACTTACAGCGTCATGGAGGAGGAGGTGCAGTGCAAGAAGCTGGCTGACGCCGCCATGAGGGACCTGGCCAGCGCCATGCCGGCTCTGGAGGAGGCCATCAAGGTACGACTACCTGGGACACTTACAGCGTCATGGAGGAGGAGGTGCAGTGCAAGAAGCTGGCTGACGCCGCCATGAGGGACCTGGCCAGCGCCATGCCGGCTCTGGAGGAGGCCATCAAGGTACGACTACCTGGGACACTTACAGCGTCATGGAGGAGGAGGTGCAGTGCAAGAAGCTGGCTGACGCCGCCATGAGGGACCTGGCCAGCGCCATGCCGGCTCTGGAGGAGGCCATCAAGGTACGACTACCTGGGACACTTACAGCGTCATGGAGGAGGAGGTGCAGTGCAAGAAGCTGGCTGACGCCGCCATGAGGGACCTGGCCAGCGCCATGCCGGCTCTGGAGGAGGCCATCAAGGTACGACTACCTGGGACACTTACAGCGTTATGCCAAAATTTAACTTTTTTATTTATTAAGGCGCATAGTACCCTCAATGACCTTGGACACTCCAGCGTTATGCCAAAATTTAACTTTTTTATTTATTAACCTTTATCGCATCTGTTTTGAATAAATGCCATAAAAGTTCATTTTAGAGCTAGTTGTTCCTCGTAAACAGGGAGCAACAGGGAGCAACAGGGAGTTCTCCCTGGACCCGTTTATTACTAAATCCCACTCTGTACGCAGTCAGTTGAATGCGAGCTTTTTCAAAGGGCCATAATCTTTATTCACTTTAGTTAAATTTATCTTTATATTTTACGTGCTTGTTAGATCCTAAGTTTTCTAATACTTTTCCTATTTCTATCCGTGGGAACCTGTTATTGGCTCTGTGTTGCATGTTACCACCGTTATTCATTTGTTATAGCTGTTGGTTCTCCTTAAATAAATAAATAAAAAAAAAAAACAGGGTGTGTTTTTGTTTTCCAAAATCAACAGATTCGATTCAAAATCAAAAGTCATTTACTCAAATTAGGCATGATTATACATTCAGCATATTTTTGAAGGTCAAATCTTTACACCCAGCCGTTAATCAGGAGTATGCTTTAGAATGTAACTTTTTACGGCTTAAAAGGCGCGAAGGCCCTTAACTTTTATCGCATCTGTTTTGAATAAATGCCATAAAAGTTCATTTTAGACTAGTTTGTTCCTCGTAAACAGGGAGCAAAACAGGGTGTGATTTTTTTCAAATATCAATAGATTTGATTTCTGGCTAAGATTATTGATTTTTCTAAAATCCATCAATGATGCATTTTTAGTTTTCGTCAAAATCGGCTTCGAGACTCCTTCCAACGTTTTTTGATATTCCTCATATTTTTTTCTATATAGACCACATCCAATTGAAAAATTCAGCTTATATATTTTATCTGTTCATAGGCTCTGGACGCTCTGAACAAGAAGGATATCACAGAAGTGAAGTCCTACGCTAAGCCACCATATAAAGTCGAGATGGTTTTGGAAGCTGTACTTATATTGCTACAGGTACCCACACTTTTTACATTAAACGTCGGTGTCTACATTTTTTTTTTTTAGCGAAACCTGATACACCTGTATGTTTTTTTGTGTAATAAAACAATTCTTGAAAAATCATTAAGTTATAAGCTTTTCATATAGCCTTGTCTTGTCCGTTGAAAATTGCTAATATCGGGGCGGGGCGTACAGTGATTGTAATGTAATTAACTGGTTATAAAATTGAATTAAAATTGTTTTTGGAAGAAAATGTAACTTGGTGTAAAAATTATTGGAATCCATTCATTTACTGAGTCTGAACAAACTGCATTCAAGTTTCGCATATAATAAAAAAAAAAACTTGAGAGGTATCAAGGGACACCCGGATGGAACGAAGTTACTGTACCTATACACTCAACAAAAATAATCGTCGCCTCCACTCCACTCCACTCCGCTCAGCTAAGCTCCGCTCCGCTCCACTCCGCACCACTCCACTCCGCTCCACTCCACTCCACTCTTTGACAAACCCTTTCGCAGCACGCGATAAGGAACTTCGTTCCAAAAAGTGTCGTGACAACTTTTCGTAAATTTTTTTTCCGTCTAGCCCCCTTTCACAACGCGCGATAAGGAACTTCGTTCCAATAATGTTGTATATTTGCTTCCATAATTTAATTAATTGATTTAAAACCAGAAAGAGCCGACATGGGCCGAAGCAAAACGTCAACTCGGTGACCAATACTTCCTGGACCGACTTCGGGACTTCGACAAGGACAACATAACCGACAAGGTGCTGAAAAAGATCGGCACTTACACGGTGAAGCCCGACTTCGACCCCGAGATCGTGGGCACTGTGTCACTGGCTGCCAAGTCGCTGTGTCTGTGGGTGAGGGCCATGGAGAAATATGGCAAGATCTACAAGTAAATATTATATGTTTATACCTACATTTTTTTTCTTTTGTAAGAGAAACCCGTGGCCAAATAATATGCCGATCTTCCGGGCTAAGCCGCGCTTGCCGAGGTTGGCTGTGAATGGGTGACCATCTTTCATAGCGAGATTCCTTCGTGTCTCGGAAAGCATGTAAAGCCGTTGGTCCCGACTGTCATTTGTAGATCTTTGACAGTCGTTTCAGAAGGTTCCAACCTTCTGAAACGACTGTCAGACAGTCTTACCATTATATGACCCCATGGAGTATCGTATTACCTAGTTACTGTGCTGTGGAGGTCCGATAGGCAGTCGCTCCATGTAAAATAGGTGCTGATATTGAGCTGATATGGTTCGACTGGAAGCCGACCCCAATAAAGTTGTAAATAGTCCGATCAACGAGGATCTTTGTTGTATGATGACTTCCAAAAAATTGGTATAGGTAATCATGATAAAGGTGTGATACAGATTGTTCGGGCGTCTCCGGCGAAAACAAACAGAAAATATTGAATCTGTATGTTTTCTTTCATTTCGTTAACGATAGACGATGATACGACGTTTTAGCATTTCCAATGCGTCGTGTTCTGACGTCTCGAGTTTTGATGCCTTTCGTGACAGAGACATAAATTATGATTTAATATTGGCACTGGAAACCAGCCTTTTGTATCTGGAGTATTTTATAGGTAGATAGAATACTCTTTATTATGCACACCAAACAAATTACAAATATAAAGAATATCTTACACATATGGTGACACAATGGGCGGTCTTATCGCTAAAAGCGATCTTTTCAAGACAACCTTTGGATGGATTTGAAGAGAAGGGAGAAACAGTACTGTAGGTAGTCTTTGGTGTACCATTTTCATATAAAATACACACACTATCCTCACAGGATAGTAAAACCAAAGAAGGAACGTCTAGAGGAAGCTCTGGAGTCTCTCCGCATGAAGCAGCAGATCTTGGCAGAGGCGCGCGCCAAGCTGCGTGAACTGAGCGAGATGATCGCGCGGCTGCAGAAGGAGTACGATGAGAAGCTGGCTCAGAAGGAGGAGCTGGAACGGAAGTCCAGGATGCTGCAGCTCAAGTTGGAGAGAGCCGAGGCCTTGATCACCGGACTGTCTGGTAAGTTTCCGTACGTATCTAATCAACGACGATATAATACTATAGTATGTGCCATTTAACACGGCAATAGCGGTCATTGCTCCGACTTTCATCCCGATATCTCAATATTAGCGATACTTTTTCTTCACCCGTACAAATCTGTCGCAAACAGTCGCAAAACTGACATCGCTTGAGTCTCATAATACCTAAAAAATGACCACAAAAACAACACAATGCACAACCCAAAATAATAGAAAATCTAGCAAACGTACCCTACGAAATATATTTTTTTAAATATTGCATTTTCGATTTTACACAAGTTTATCACACTGAGACAATTTAACAAAAGTAAATATATTATTATGAATCATATAATTTTGCAGTAACCTATAATACAATACTGAGTAAATATAAAGTTAGTGCATATTGTATGGATATAAGTGTATAAATATTCTTTTGATATCAGGATGGTAAAAACACCTTATTTTTCCTAAAATAAATTACAAAAACTATTTCATCACAGAAAATGCTAATTTTGATCTTATGTCGTTTTTGTTTTACCCTGACGCGATGACGTCATCGCGTCAGGGGTGCAGCACCCCCGGCAGCAGCCGCCATTTTGATTTGACATTCTGTGTGGAAGTTCGCTTGCGTTCGGTCTGTGCAAAGACATTAAACTAAATACGAGCAATAGACTACGGGACATCACGAAGAAAGTTGTGATCCAAAACTTTTTACCACTAGGTAAAAATCGCTCAGTCTAGTAGTCGCGTTGCTATGCAACGCTAGATTGTGCTACTGACACACGGCATCAATAATTTTGTATGAAAATTTTCCCAATGCCCGCTCTATAGGTTCTTTTAAATCTCTTTGGGTCTGTGGTATAATTTCTTTGCTTTTATTGTTATCGTTGTTGAGTTTGTTACAGTTTTGTTTTTGTGTTCTGTGTTGTTATTGTTACTTCATTTGTTGCTTGTAAAGAAGCATGGGACCAGAAGCTGGAACATCTACTGGTGAAGCCAGTAAACGCCGTCGTCGTCCAAACATATTCCAACCTCAAGAAGGTTCGGAATCGATACCGCTCACATCGCCGCCAGCAAAAAGACAGAAGACGATTCTCACCAGCGGAGAACGTCTTAATGATTATTAATATTTTTAAATATGTCCAAAACACAAAGCCCGAGGATAAATATTTAACTAACCATGATCTTGTCAAACGTACGTCAGAAATATGTGGGGTGAGTGAGAGATCGATATAATTATCGGGTATTACGTGAATACAGAAATACTCATAAAATAACGCAACCTGAAGGTAAAAGGAGTAGACCAAACGTTCTCCAAAACGTTGATGATTTTGATAAATCGGCAATTACTAAAACTTTTGGAAAAAAAAAAAGTTTTAGTAATTGCCTAGCATGTTTCTAAACAAACATTGTTTAGAAACATGGGCTGACTTACTCCACGAGAGGTTTTGCGCTATTAACGTTACACGTTGTATATACATAATTATATACATTTGATTCTTTTGATGCCTGCGCATTCCACATTTTTTTATGATGATTCTTTCACAGTCCAGGCTGTCGTTTGTGGAATGCATTGCTTGTATCAGTAAGACAAGCCAAGTCACTGGTTTCTTTTAAAAGCTTAGTCTTAAATCATTTCCTTTTTCTCTAATAATACATATTTATATTTGTGTATTTATTTTATTATTAATGTTTGTGTGTATTGTAATTTATATTATAGGTTATCTATTATTTGATGTGCATCACTGTCTACCCTCATTTTTTTTAAGGTTCTTCAAGTCCATCATAATTGTCTGGAAGATATCGCTATTAGCGATAAGACCGCCGTTGTACCCTTAGTATTAATACGTATAAAAACTTTTTACCGACTTCAAAAACAAATACAAAAAAGTGTAAATTAACTTTTCTTTCGGAAGTCGGTGGCTTGTCGTGACTTTTTTGTATTTGTTTTTGAAGTCGGTACTTTAAAAAAAAAAAAGTATTTATTTTACCCTTTTTAGTTCAGAAATTCAACAAAAATCTTCGTATAATCGGCAACTTTTTTTTTTTTTTTTTTTTTTTTTTTAGGTGGTAAAATCATCAAATGAGTCCTCCCGCCCTGGGTGGGGCGGGAGGGACTGTCAGACTCTTACTGACTAAAATCCACCCGTGTTCCTTCCTATGCCCTTTATGTTCCGGGGCCACGGTAACCTGGGTTAAGAAAAAAACCCGCGACCCCAGCAGGCATTTGGCGCGAAACACGACGCGCCACCGACCCGGGCTTGGTCCTTGGTCGGACGGCGAGCTACCCATCACTCACCGTCCGCAAGCCCGCTCCGCCGCTGTGCCCTCTGCTGATCAGAGGGACACGCGTTGGAGCATCCACACGACAGACTATTTGCATACGGGCAAAGAGACCACTTGGGCACACAGTGCCCAAGGAAGAGTTTTTGCCCGCATCCCAGGGTGCACCGGCCCGAAAAACTGGTCTTCCCCCTGGACGTATCCGAGAGGGAACTCCAGTCCACGGGCGCACGTGGAGGTTTCCTGTCATAGCACCCCGATAATCGGCAACTTAAGAAATTTATATCCAAGCGAGCAACAAAAACGGATCTATGCGGGCAACGTCACAAGACATCCATTATTATTATATATTAAAACCTTCCCTAGACTGTAATAAACATTTTTCCGAAAACCGCATGAAAATCGGTTCAGACAAACGCGAGATAATCGTGAACAAATATACAATCGACTTTGAAAATCTACTACGATCCGCGCGCGGACGAAAATACATATGACGGAAAAAGGGCCGTTGCCTATCACTCCGTCACACACTGTGGAACATTTTTTACGTCCCGCGTAAATTTATAAGCACACAATTTGATTTCTAGAAATAAAAAGTAATAATTTTTAATTAGAGCAACACAAGATTCACAACCCCTATGTCAACCAGGCTGGTACCACGATACTGTAGCGATAGAAGCAACTGTCGATTATTAGTAGTTTTAGGTAACAATAAGTGTCATTATCGCTTAGTGATGAAAAACTTGGTAGGAGGGAGTGAATGACCTCTATTGCCATGTTAAATGGTACATACTATAGACTACTAATAACAGGCGACCGATGTCTGCCAACACATTAGGCAAAAAAGTCTTATATTCGTCTCATTTCGACCACTCCTGTGAGCCGTAAACATACGTTGAGACAGAACAGACCTTGAGTTAGCCAATCACAACGCAGTACCCCGTCCCCCTCGCTTACGTAGTACCTCAGCAACTTGGCAGAATATTTTGTGTTCTTTAGATCGTGCATGCGTAGTCTAGTATTATATCGTCGTTGTATCTAATACATCATTGCAGGAAGATCTACGGTCACCGTAGGCGCGGGAATTCGGGCGGCGAGTAATGGGCGACTCGCTGTCCGACCATGGCCCATGCCCGGGTCCAAGACGCGTTGTGTTCCACGCGCGATTCAAATTAAAGAGGGTCATCATAATGACGGAGCCACCCTCTAGAGGTCGCGGGACTTATCAAATTACCGTGACCCTGGAACGTAAAGGGCTATTGAAGGACACCGTAGATTTTAGTCAGTACAAGTCTGACAGTTCCTCCTGCCCTGCTCTAGGCAGGAGAGGACTCATTTGATGATTACCACTCTAAAAAAAATCTTAAACATTATGAGATTATTGGATTTAAAAAAGCGCAATCTCGCTTTTAAAATTGTTAATTCATCAGTTTTACAATGCATGCATTACTTTCGTGATACTGAAGTAATTTAGTGCTGTTCGCACATTTTTTGTAAAAATAAAATGTCATGCAACCAGTTTCGAAATGTAAATCCGGCTCAACCGTTTGTCGGTTGACTATAATAGGTCGAGGATAATCAATAACTAAATATGTCACTGCAGGGGTCTAGCAGAATACCAGCGTCAGGTATCAACCTGACACATGCTGAGCTGGACACCCATTTGGTGCAATCCTGAGACACACACCGCACATTTTCTGTGTCACGTCTGAATTTTGTTAATGTCAGTAGTAAAGAAAAAAAAAAAGATACCTACATCTTTTTTTTTTGTTATCTGTCATAATTATTTGTTTTAATTTAATTCTTTTTCTTGTTACTGTGATGAGAAACTATGTATATTGTTTTTTTTTTCTTGTGTCTCTATTGCACTAAAGGCGCGTTTCCATTATGCAAGTGACTTGCATGCAAATTGTATAGTGGAAACAACAACTTGTATGCAAGCTGCAAGTTGAACAAAATCGTGTTTCCAATTGCTTACATGTCTGACGTCATACTTGTATGCAAGCACTTGCATAATGGAAACGCGCCTTAAATAAAATATCTATCTATCTATCTATCTAAATAATCCAGGCGAGAAGGAGCGCTGGGAGTTGACAGTGGAACGTTTGGACAAGGAGTTCGAGAACCTTCCCGGGGACTGTCTGATCGCGACCGGCTTCGTGGCCTACCTCGGGCCCTTCGTGTCCGAGTACAGGGAGGCGCTCATGGCCGACTGGTTCATGGAGGTGACGACTTGTTTTGACGGCACCATTGGTGCAGTGGCTGAGCGAGAGGTGTCGCGGGGTCGATCCCCGCATCGAACAAATATTTTGTATCATTTACGAGTAGTTTTTTTTAAAGAAACGAAAAAAATTAGATTGCGAGCAGGGTTCGAACCTGCGTCTTCTGGATAGGTACTCCAGAAGCCTTAACCAACTAGGCTATCGCAACCACTAACACTACTAAAAATATCTTTGCGAAGACGCGACGCAGGCGTTATTGCGTATATAAAAATGTAACTTTACGAGTAGTTGTTCAGGATAACTTTTCTTTCCGAAGTCACAAAGAAGTTTATGAATTAAAAAACAAAGCCACCGACTTCTGAAAGAAAAGTCATTTTATGAAACGTTGTTGCATTTTTAACCCTTGATGGAACCGGGTATACCTGAAACCAGAGACCGAAAACCTTTATAAATTACGGTACCGGTATTGAAGAATTTTGGTTATTTTTCAGATTAAGGTAACCGCTATCTGGGTAACCAGACCGAAGAAAAATGTAACCTCTATTCAGGTTACCGTTTTAATACCGGTTAACTAAAGATAACGACTCTTTATCACACACACATGCGATGCGCGCCCTGTGACTATTGCCGACGGCACGTGTGAAGTGTGCAAGATAGGGGTAATTTTAATTTCGGTAACCGATATTAATACTGGTTATGTATTCACTTTTAATAATACAGGTAATCTTTAAAATTACCTGTTAAAGAAAAAAAGGTTGTTACCGAAAAATACCCGTATTGATCATACCGGTTTCGGTCCCTGCCTGAAACACCTAAGCATATAGGGACAAACAGACAGACAGCGGAAAGCGACTTAATTTGCTTTATACTGTGTAGTAATATGGTTTATTTTCGGATGACTAAGCTAAGCTTGAAGTTAGCCATAGTGATCTATTTTATTTGTAGGTGGTAAACGAAAATCTGCCCGTGACTATGGATCTGAGCATGCAGAAGTTCTTACTAGACGATGCCACCCTCAGAGATTGGAACTACATGGGATTGCCTGGTTAGCCATTATTTATAATAGAACTACATACCTCTTTTATTTTAAACAATATTTTATTATATTCGTCTACGTTTTCTTCCATACAAAAATTTTAATCACCTGCCAAGCCTTTTCCCGACTATATTAGGGTCTGCTTCCAGTCGAACCAGATGCAGCTGAATATCAGTATTTTACATGGACCGACTGCCTATTGGAACTCCACAACCCAGTAATCGGGTAATACGATACCCCATGGTAAGACTGGTTGTCAGACTTTAGAGCTACTGAGTAACAGTAACGACTATGAAGATCTATAAACGACAGCTGGGACCAACGGCTTCACGTGCATTCCGAGCCACGGAAGAAATTCTCTATGACAGATGGTCACCCATCCACAGACCAACTTTGGCAAGCGCAGCAAACTTGACAGTTCGGCCTGTACTGCGGCTATAATTAGTTACCCACGAGCTTCTTTTTACAAAAAATTGAATATGTATAGGAAATAAAGGCTGATACTGATCTATTCATTGGCTCAACCTTCGTATCTTAACCCGTTGGTCCTGTGCTTGTTCTCTCCCCGGTCGTGACGCAGGGCAGGGCCATCTCATCGGGTAACGGATTCATCATTCATCATTAGCCTGTAAATGTTCCCACCAGACACAGGCTTCCTCTCTGTAAGAGGGAGTGGGCCATAATCCACCACACATGCCCAGTGCGGTATGGTGGATGCCACATGTGTTCGAATTTTGGTTGTAACATGTCGGTTTCCTCACGATGTTTTCCTTCATCGTTTTGAGTTTTCATTAGTCGGGGCCGATACCACTGGGCCACCACTGCCCTCATCGGATAGTGAGAGTAAAGCCTCATTTAGACGATGCAAGAACTCGAACGCGAGTTGCGTTACATTGCGGAATTTATAGGTAGAACAAATTCAGTTAATGAAACAAATGCCGCAATGTAGTGAGACTCGCATACGAGTTCTTGCTCCGTCTAAATGGCACTTAAAGGAACAGAGAGTGCACCCGTGTCTGTGCACGTATTTGTGACTATGGGTGTGATCTGACTCTGATGATATTGGCCACCTTGATTGAAGGGAGAAAGGGTCTGGTAGACTACAATACGTCGGGAAGTTTCTTATAATTTAGACTGTATCCCCACTAGACAAACTGTTAACAGCCGAGTTTGTGGCGTATCAGTTTATTACGCCCTTCCATATATTTGAGTTTGCTAGTTTTGCGCCCAC
This sequence comes from Agrotis segetum, assembly GCA_036375495.1. Lineage (NCBI taxonomy): Eukaryota > Metazoa > Arthropoda > Insecta > Lepidoptera > Noctuidae > Agrotis > Agrotis segetum. The sequence continues at coordinate 688,104 of JAQSVV010000300.1, read as the reverse complement.
TTTACGCAGTTTGCAGCGTGGTCGTTTGAATAACCAATCAGATGTCCACATCTCTTCTCCGCTTAGCTTCAGTGGACCTTAGCTTACGTGCGCCGACTGTTTCAGTTAGTGGCCGACTCACAGCAAAACCGGTTTCAGACGGCGGGCGGCGGCGCGACGGCGGTGATATAGTCTGTGCAAGTGTGCATGCGGTCGACCTAAATAAGCTACCAACTTATAACAGTTTGCTTGCGACGCACGAATACTTATCTGAGTTTGCAGCTAACTCAAACAGTTCGCCACAGAGCGGGTCACTCGTTCGACTGCAACAGTTTTTTTTATCTAAGATGTCTTTGCTCTTGATCTTAGTCTAGGTCAGGAATGACTAAGACAAGGTCGACGATGGAGCGAGCTTACCCAGAAGAAGCCCTTGCCTACTGGGGACACAGCATTACGATGAGTTCCGTTTCAGACGACAACTTCAGCGCAGAGAACGGCATCATAGTGGTGCGAGCCACTCGCTGGCCGCTGGCCGTGGACCCGCAGGGACAGGCCCTCATATGGATCTCACGCCTCGAGGAACACAACGGGATACAGGTCTACTACTAAGAAAGTTTGAAATGAAAACTTAAAAAAAAAAAGTACCGACTTCAAAAACAAATACAAAAACATTTGTTTTTGAAGTCGGTACTTTTTTTTTAAAAGTTTTTATTTTACCCTTTTTAGTTTATTTATTCAACCCAAATGGGGATTGTCTTAATTTTTTAAACATTCGATTTTATTTCATTTTCTGCAAATATAGAGCATTTTGAGAAACTAATTTGAATATTTTAATGATTGGCTCAATACTTTTTTTATTTTTAATATTTTAATTTTTGAGGTAGGTGACGTCACCATTGGCCTAAAAGTTGTGCCGTTTCCTTACTAGAGCAAAATTAAAAAACTGTCAATACAACGTCAACTGTCTAAACGACACCTACATCCCGCTAGGTTATTGTTTACAAAACAAAATTACTCCTAGATGAACATACAAAGGAATCTAAGGCTTCTGAAATACTAACATCAAAGTGATCTTTGCAACAGTACATTGTATAAACCTTGCAACATTCCACGCCGTCATCACGACACCACTTTTCTTGCAAATCTTCTTTAGTGCGAACAAAATGTTGTTTGGATTATTATTAGTATTATTGTTGCAAGCTGGGACAAAGCACTTCCTTTATTCTATTTTACTTGTAGTTTATGTTATATTGCCGATGCCGATTTAACAGATTTAACCGAGATAATGAAGCAATTTGCAGTTAAAAAATTAAAAATTTGTTTGTTTACATCTTTGACATTTACAAATTGACACTTGTCAGTGGCCGTCTGACATCTCTGATTTTCTCATCAGGGATGTCAGACGGCCACTGTGATGTACCAATATGAAATATTGGTAGGGGAACCTGTTGTACCTTGGTCACTTTTTCATTCAACGATTTTTTAAAAAAAAGCGGTTATAACTATTGCTATTAAACAAATTTTAGCTGTTAGACGAACTAATGTGGTTCATAATATAAATTATACAAAAACGTAGATCATCCTTTTTACAGGTTTTACTTTAACTAAAAAAAGTTTGGAATGTTGATCAAGGTACAACAGTGGTGATGTACCTAGATCCGCCTAAGTTGTACCTTGGTCATAGTTAGAACTCATCAAATAAAATCCATATTTCTTAACAAATAGCAAATATTTTTATTATTTCCATCTCTATAGGCTTATCTAATATCTATGACATATCAATCAACAGAATGTATATGAATAAAATCAGTATTTTTCGTAACACCTAACTGAAACATTTTAATCACATTAGCAAAAGTCTTTATTCTCTTTGTACTGACTAATATTTGGACTAAGCGTTTCTTAATTAATCAATAAACTCCGAGTATTTATTCATTTCAGGAAACTGAGTAATATTCCCTCTTAGAATTGACAAGTTAAAATGTTTGGCAGCCCCTCTTAATGAGATTTTTTTTTCTTTAACTAATTTAATAGCACTATAAAGTGCTATTTTAGCAATAGGAGTCCGTTTGATGTTATTTTTGCTACGAGGCATTACCTGTAAAAAAACAACAAAATAATAAGTATAGTGCGTTTTTAAACAGAATTAACAAGAATACATTTGCATGTGGGTACCTTGACCATATGACCAAGGTACAACTGTTTTACTATGGTCAAGGTACAACACCCCTACCCTTTTATGTTTATTCGCTCATGTTAATTTGGAGGTTATGATTTACTCAAATAAGCATACTACATTCTAAACTTGACTAAAATACTTGTTTAAATCAAATAGTTTTAAAAATGTATGTAGTAAATAACAGAAGTAATGAAAGAAATGAAAAATATTAGATAACTTTTTTTTTGCTGCGAAAACGTTAAAGTGTTCTCCCATGCAAACTTGATGCAATGGCCGCCTGCAACTAACTTCATGTTGATTAGTCTTGTCAAAGTTCACTATACCATAGACAAAGAGACGGAAAAAAGGCGCGAACATTTCAAAAACATGAGTGGCTCTAGGTACAAAGGGTGTCAAGGTACAACAGGTTCCCCTACATCATATTGTACCAATATGAAACATTTCATATTGTACCAATATGAATATGAAATATTGGTACATCATCGGTTTAAATGTGTCGAAAATCAAATACGAATGAAAAATCTTTTTTTTTCTTTGACTGTTTTTGTGTTTTTGTTAATAGAGGGCAAAAAAAAAGAGATTTTTTAGTAAGCAATACTCGATTGTAACTAAAGAAATAGATAACAGAGTACAGCTAGCGTGGAAAAGATATTGGTCACACAAGGTTGTCAAAAATCTTCGGGTTCCTCCCAAATCTAAGAAAATATTTGATTTCTTCATTTTACCTATATTGACGTATGGATGTCAAACTTGGAGCATTACTAAACAAAATATGCGAAATCTAGAGCCCTGTCAACATAGCATGGAGCGTAGCATGCTCAACAACAAGTTAAAAGACAAAATCAAACTAGAGACATTACTAAACCAAACTAAAATCAACGAAATCACATATTGCATAAGGAAATTGAAATGGAGATGGGCAGGTCTATGTTGAGGAGTACTAATAATAAATAGGCTAAGGACGTAACCAAATGGTGTCCAAGATATAACAAAAGAAAGAAAGGAAGGCAATGCCTAAGATGGGAAGACGACTTTCGAAAGATGGCTGGTGCTACTTGGAGGAGGATGACCCATAATCGGAAGGAGTGGCAAGCTACAGGGGAGCCCTTTGCGAAATCGAAAGACAATCTCAATATCGGTGTCTAATAATACATATATTATAGATATATAAAAAAGAGGGAAAAAAATGTAAACTTACTTTTAATATTTTTGTTTTGTAAGATTGTTATATAAAGGCTATAATAATAATAATACTCGATTGCACCCTAAAATTTGTCGTTTATTCTGTATTGTTGGTCAACGTCCAATCTTGGTTTTTTTTTTCTCGAGTAATAATCTTGGTACATGGTACGTGACACTGAAAACTGGTTTGTATACCAAGACATTGGTACTTATGCCTGACAACCCTGTAAAATACTTGTCACTTATTTTTTAGGGTTCCGCAGCCAGTGGCAGAAAACGGAACCCTTATATATTCGACATGTCTGTCTGTCTGTTCGTCCGTATGTCACAGCCACTTTTGTCGAAATTATAAGAGATAGCTCTTATAATTTCGACAAAAAGTTGAAACATTGGAAGTAGATGTATTATGTGAACCGCGTTAGGACTTTCACACAAAAATAAAACAAAAACCCATTTTGGGGGTACCTCCCATACTTAGAATTGAAACTCAAAATATATTTTTTTTCGCCTTACCCAATCGTGTGGGATATCTATGAATAGGTCTTAAAAAATTAGGTATATTGAGGTAGTACTATTATTCTGTGATTGAGGTTACAAACATAATTATTTTTTCTAAACTGAACAGTTTGCTCGAGAGACACTTCCAAAGTGGTAAAATGTACCCCCCCCCCCCTCTGTAACTTCTAAACTAAGAGAATGATAAAACAAAAAAAAATTTGATGTGCATTACCATGCAAACTTCAATTGAAAATTGTTTTGAACGAGATCGAGTTATTAGTTTTTTTTTTTTTTTTATATAAATCGTAAACTGCAATTTAGGTACCTTGCAAAGTTACAACCAACTACAAGAACTTTACTTGCTGCTACGGAACCCTTTATGGGCTCCGACTCGCACTTGGCCGGTTTTATATTTTTTATATTTTCTGTTTTCTGAGGCAAAGATACAAAACTGTGTACAGCCAAATGTTTGAAGAAGGTGTTAAACATTTGAAGGGCAAGGAAGGTCAAACGTATTTTATTAAAAATATCAATGAAAATGTGAATATTTTTAATTTTTAATTAGTACATAATGATCAGTAACGCTATTCCTCGAAATGGTTTTTCAATTACAGCATATTAAAAAAAATGAACAATGCCCATTCTTGTAAAATACAAAGTTTTCTTACATGATGTGCACTAATCTTGTAATCAGTCCCAAAGAAAAAATCCATATCTCTAAAACTACTGAACCGATTTTGATGAAACTTGCAGTGTACCCTAAGTTGAACAATACCTAGTACAACAAAAAAAGAATTACTTAAATCGGACTTGTAGTTCCGGAGATATGCGTGCACAAACATAAAAACATACATACATATATATGTGTACATACATACATACACTTATGAAAGAAGATGGACCAAAATTGCCCCACGTCCTATAACAAAGAGACATACGTCAAAAAAAAGGTAAAAAATTAAAAAAAAATATGGCCTAATTCTTAAGTTCATATTTTTACACCTTCATATGGAAAAATTGCTTTAAAAATATTCCAGGCGCTGATAAGAAAAATTCGTTTGTATGCGTATTTATAGACCGATTTAAAAAATTCTTTTTTTGTTTGAAAGGGTTCCCCCATGGTAGTCCCACGGCCGTAAAGTCAGGTCTTCGGTCTCCAGGACCCCGGATAAATAAAAGAAAAATCTTAAAAATAAGCTCATTTTTGTACTATAGATTATTAGTTATTCACTCTCTTGTTGTTTCTTTTGACAGCACGTTTAGCGGGGTGGCTGAGCGGTTGGACTGCTGCGCTGCGTGTCGTGGGTTCGATTCCCGCACGGAGCAAAGGTTTGTACGATCTACAAGTATTTGTTTCGGGTCTGGGCGTTTGTGTATGTAACTCACATACACAAACCCCTAGGTATTTGTGTGTGAGTTTCTATGTCTGTAAACGCACCCATGATACAGGAGGAATTCCTGGTGTGAGGCAATGTTAAAAAAAACTGTAACTATGACGCATTATGATGAGACAGAATCAAAGGTATCGCGAGGGAGTGGTCTCCAGAGGTTATCTATCTAATATCTTTAAACGAGCAATTCTTTTATATGTGAGCCTATGTTCCGTAACTACTGGAGCATTTTTAAATTTTCCAAAAGTATCCTATAAGGAGGGTGACCGGGCGTTTAAATTCACTGAGTTCGAAGTTAGAAACACGAGCAGACGAAGTCGCGGGCGAAGTGCTATTTCATCATCACCAGCCTATTAATGTTCTGTTCCCACTGCTGGGACACAGGCCTCCTCTCTGTGAGAGGGAGTGGGTCATAATCCACCACGCGGGCCCAGTGCGGATTGGTGGACGTCACATGTTTTCGAATTTTTGTTTCTAGGATATGCCGGTTTCCTCACGATGTTTTACTTCACCGTATTGAGAGCATTGGTGATGAAATAAATAACACAAAGTAATGCGCCTGCCTGGTTTCGAACCCACGACCTACAACTCGTAAGTCGGGGCCGATACCACTAGGCCACCACTGCTTTTTCGGAACGGGAACCGGGCTTTTCTCGAACCTGGGACCTTGATAAATCGATTCCTTGAGCCGAAAAACCCCTAATCTGTAACTTTCATGAAAATCCTTGGAGCAGTTTCCGAGATCCTGATTATATGTATATAAATAAATATAAAAGAATTGCTCGTTTAAAGATATTAGATAGATAACCTCTGGAGACCACTCCCTCGCGATACCTTTGATTCTGTCTCATCATAATGCGTCATAGTTACAGTTTTTTTTAACATTGCCTCACACCAGGAATTCCTCCTGTATCATGGGTGCGTTTACAGACATAGAAACTCACACACAAATACCTAGGGGTTTGTGTATGTGAGTTACATACACAAACGCCCAGACCCGAAACAAATACTTGTAGATCGTACAAATGTTTGCTCCGTGCGGGAATCGAACCCGCGACACGCAGCGCAGCAGTCCAACCGCTCAGCCACCCCGCTAAACGTGCTGTCAAAAGAAACAACAAGAGAGTGAATAACTAATAATCTATAGTACAAAAATGAGCTTATTTTTAAGATTTTTCTTTTATTTATCCGGGGTCCTGGAGACCGAAGACCTGACTTTACGGCCGTGGGACTACCATGGGGGAATCCTTTCAAACAAAAAAAGAATTTTTTAAATCGGTCTATTAATACGCATGCAAACGAATTTTTCTTATCAGCGCCTGGACTATTTTTAAAGCAATTTTTCCATATGAAGGTGTAAAAAAATGAAGTTGGGGAGTATCCCATATTTTTTTATACATTTTTATCTTTCTTTTGGGGTATTTCACTTTGTTATAGGACGTGGGGTAATTTTCTATGGATTGTGATCCTTCTTCTTTGGTACATTTGTTCAGCCGCTGATATAGACTAACATATACGAAAACTGGGCAATTCTGATAATATTACATACATACGGGTCGAATTGATAACCTCCTTTTTTTTGAAGTCGGTAAAAACCGTCCTCACTGCTACGACATAATGATATCATTCGATTGACTTGACGTCGTCGTGGCTATCGTGTTTTGTTTTTCATCTACCTGTCGACAACCGCGCCTTTTATGTCATACTCATAAATGTCGTAGTGGTTTTTTTTTTAGCGTGGTAAAATCATCAAATGAGTCCTCCCACCCGGGGCAGGGCAGGAGGGGCTGTCAGACTTGTACTGACTAAAATTCACGGTGTCCTTCAGTAGCCTGTTATGTTCCGGGGTCACGATAAGGTAATCCCGGAACCCCGCCCTCTTAGAGGGCCAAAGCCTGCCGCTCTTTGAGGCGCGCGTGGGACACAACGCGCCGTCGACCCGGGCATGGTCCTTGGTCGGGGAGGGAGTTGCCCTTTACTCGCTGCCCGCATGCCCATATGTCGTAGTGGTAAGGATGATTTTCACTACTAGTTGGAACCAGTCGAATCGCGTCGTATCGTGCCATGGGGAAGCTGTAACACTGCTCGTTACGCAAAGGTCATCGCTGCGAATAAAATTGAACATGCTCGATTCAAAACCGGTCCTCCAACACTGGTTGACTGGCTAGCGCCAGTTTGCTGACACTCTTTGAGGCGCGCGTGGAACATGACGCGCTGTCGACCCGGACACGGTCCATCACAGGGCAAGGCTCTAATGGGCCACTCGCTGTCCGATCATAGTCCATGCCCGGGTCGACGGCACGTTGTGTTCCACGCGCACCTCAAAGAGTGTCAGCACAATGACGGGGCCCTTAGACGGCCAAAGCTTGCCGGGGTCACGGGACTAACTGGTACCCGTGGCTCCGGAAGGACACTGTGGATTTTAGTCAGTACGAGTCTGGCAAATCTTCCTGCCCTGGGATTGGTGCAGCTAGTTGACAATATGATCCTTTCAAGTATTTTATTTTAGTTCACATGAGCATTTACGTGGGTAAAGATTTGTTCACACGTACGACAACGTGACGACTTTGCTGCCACAAAATGCGGTCGAGCTGCGATTAAAGTAATTATTTTCAATACAAAATTATGTCCCGCACAATTTTCGTCGTTGTCGCATCGTTGCGTTTGTCGTACTATAGCCGTACATGGGAATAGACCGTTCAATGAATGCTCATAAAAGAACCATCCCTAGATTGTAGACTTCGGCCAGCCAAACTATCTGAAGATCATGGAGACCTGCCTCTCGACGGGCAAGCCCATCATTATTCAGAACGTGGGCGAAGTCCTGGACCCGTCCATAGCTCCTATCCTGGAGAAGGCCATCGTGACCATCGGCAACTCCAAAGTCATCAAGTTCAACGACAAGATGGTGTCTTACCATCCCAACTTCCGGTTTTACTTGACCACTAAGCTTGGTGAGTAGGAAAGTTAATTTTCTCTTTCTTTTCTTATTTTAAGATCACATGTTTTCTTACCAACGTCTGGTCGATATGACCGTTGGCATTCAAGACGGCTCACTGGGATAAAAGGAGTTTCTGCTTGTATTTTATGTCGTTAAAACGATCAATTAAGTCCTCTTTTACTCGAAGAAGAGGAAGGGAATGTCGAATTGCATCATTATATCGTAGCGGCAAAGTCGATTTTGATTTTTGGTTAGTAGAAATTGCAAATCCCACGAATCGCGTTATTATAAATGTGTGCGTATCCACTAGGTAACCCGGTGTACACCCCTGAAACCCTCACCAAGACCACGATGGTGAACTTCGCGGTGAAGGAGCAGGGACTGACGGCACAGCTGCTGGGCATCGTGGTGAGGAAGGAGAGGCCGCAGCTCGAGCAGATGAAGGACACGCTCGTGCTGTCCATCGCCAACAACAAGAAAGTGCTGGTGAGCTGTTCCATTAAACATAACATTAGCTCACGCGTTCTGCCTATGGGGGAAGTCCGAAACTACAGAGCGTCATCTGCTACGATCCTTAGGCTGCCTTTCCACCAGAGATGCGCTGTGCTACGTTGCTACGGATATGTTTGTTATCCACCAATCACATTCATTTGTTTTCATAACGCACACACACATAATGAGTATGATTGGTGGATATCAAACGCATCCTTAGCAACGTAGCATAGCGCATCTCTGGTGGAAAAGCAGCCTTACACACTCCTTTCGACTCATCCTCATTCATAAACCTGGTCATCAAGCACTTCGAGTGCCAGGTCGAACGGGGTCGCAGGGGTGAATCAGGACAATTAATTGCCAAGAGCCTTGTCCACGTGTCTATGTAGTGACTCCCACGCACACCACCACTGACATCGTGGGGAACACACGAGGAAGCGGGCGGCGCCCGGGTCACCACCTTCGGCATTAATATTCGACATATCGACAGCGCGTTGTAACAGTCCCTTTATCTATCTATCTAATATCTTTAAACGAGCAATTCTTGTATATTTATATATAATCAGGATCTCGGAAACGGCTCCAAAGATTTTCATGAATAATATAGATTAGGGGGTTTTCGGCTCAAGGAATCGATTTATCAAGGTCTCAGGTTTGAGAATAGTTCGGTTTCCAAGATATAGACATTTTAAAAACCGAGTGAAGCTCGGTCAACCAGATATTTATAACTTTAATTACTGTGTTTGTACCTACCAAAATTAAAATAATCGTAAAATTACCTATTAAAATCGATCATTGAAAAGCCCCTGAAGTTCCTGACCTCACACAAGAATCACACATCACAAACAAGCCTCGAACAACATTTCTGAAAAAGCTTTCACTTGGCAGCTGGATCGATCGCCTGATTTAGAAGGCAGTACTTCTGAACACGGTACGTGTTGTTACGAGGCAACTCTCTCAGGAGCCCTGACCACCAGCAGTCCGGGACCTGTTCACGATGCTGGTGGACTGTTATTCTTTATGTTTTTAAATGGTTTTTATTTATTTTTTTGTAAGAATGTAAAAAAAAAAATTGCTGCTGCCCGCGACGTCGTCTGCGTGAATGCGTTGAAGGAATAAAAGTTCACTGCTCGTTTCCCGTAGGTGATAGCGTGATAATATGTTAACCCGACTTCTTAATAATGTTTGTGCCAGAAGTAAATCCATGCCGAACTTATACATACGGACAAACAGACAAAAATTCCAAAACTATTTTCGGTTTCGGGATCGGTCGTAGAGACCCCAAGACTCCTAAAAAAAAAAAACAATGTACAGCTTTGACTTTCCTACCATTTCATTATAATATACAGAGTGTTTCTTTAAAATGGGACAAAAGGAAGAAATCCGAATCCATAAGAGATACGGGAAAACTTTCTTAGAAACCTTTAGCTCTTTTTTGATGTTGACAATTTTGGCGTTTTTATTTTTTTGGTCAAGTGTGAGTTGGCCACAGAAATGAGTGAAATCGGTCAAAAATTTTTTTAGTGCCGTTCGACTCTGTTTCATGTAAGGATCATTTCATTGTATCACAAGAAAAAAATCGGGACGGCGGAAGTTAGTCAAATTTTGCAAAATAATTTTTCATACAAATTGTTTGAACGAAAAAAAATTATCACTTTTTTATGATGTTATTTGATTTAGTGTCTATTAAGGATCATTTCATTGTACGGGAAAGAAAATGTCTGGGCAACAGAAGTGGGTCAAATCTAATGAAATACTGACTACTACTGATAAACTTTATGCTGTTAGAAGAAACTTTACTGTTCTTTTGACCCACTTCTATTGCCCAGACATTTTCTTTCCCGTACAATGAAATGATCCTTAATAGACACTAAATCAAATAACATCATAAAAAAAGTGATAATTTTTTCGTTCAAACAATTTGTATGAAAAAATATTTTGCAATTTTTGACCAACTTCCACCGTCCCGATTTTTTTCTTGTGATACAATGAAATGATCCTTACATGAAACAGAGTCGAACGCCACTAAAAAAAAATTTGACCGATTTCACTCATTTCTGTGGACAACTCACACTTGACCAAAAAAATAAAAACGCCAAAATTGTCTACATCAAAAAACAGCTAAAGGTTTCTAAGATAGTTTTCCCGTATCTCTTATGGATTCGGATTCCTCCCTTTTGTCCCATTTTAAAGAAACACCCTGTAGATGTAACGGATAAGTAAAAAAACGATTAATCCAAAACAAACATCCTCTCGCCAGATGGACTTAGAGAACGACCTGCTGCGCATCATGTACGAGTCGCAGGTTCCCCTGCTGGAGAACGAGGAGCTGTTCGTGACGCTGCAGACGTCGCAGAAGACCTCGCTGGACGTCAAGGAGGCGCTCATCACCTCGCAGGTCACCGAGAAGGAGATCGATGCTGCCAGAGCGGTCAGTAACAATATTACTTCTTTTTTTTAACGTGGTAAAATTATCAAATGAGTTCTCTCCCACCCAGGGCAGGGTAGGACTGTCAGACTTAGACTGGCTAAACTCCAAGGTGGCTTTGGCCCTCTAGAGGGGGGCCCCGTCATTGTGCTGACACTCCTTGTAGTGTGGGTGGAACACAACGAGCCATCCAGTATTCGCCGCCCGATCTCAATGTCACACATATAGGGTAAAGTACCCAACTGCTGACCTCCCACCAACTATTGACCACATAACAGTTTTTATCAAAAATAATAATAAATCTTCTTGCAGTGCTGCATAAAGAATACAGAAAAAGAAATATAATTTATCTTGTAATCTATTGGCGTCACAGAAAATTTAAATAAAGCAATAATGCGTCCGTAAACCTATGATAACAAAATACCCTCCTAAAATCATCAAAAAATTTAACAATTTGCTAAGCTGACGGTTGTTTTCAATGTCATTTTATTTCAGTTTTACAAGATAGATTCCTTTGAGTTTGGTATTTTTTGGTTATTTAAGACAGACACAATGCTTTTCCACATGATTTTCAAGTTTTAATGAGCGTTAACTTGTTAAAATGATGAGGTCAATATCTGGTACACTCAAATGTATGAATAACCATTTTTTTAACATGGCATGTCAGTAGCTGGTAATTTACCAAATGTACGAGAATACCAGTTACTGATACCACGGTGTGTACGTATAGTTCATTTTTAACCGACTTCAAAAAAAGGAGGAGGTTATCAATTCGACTGTATTTTTTTTTTTTTTTATGTTTGTTACCTCATAACTTGCGACTGGGTGAACCGATTTTCATAATTCTTTTTTCAATCGAAAGCTGGTGCTTCCCGTGTGGTCCCATTGTCACCATTTTAGGATCTGATGATTGGATCTTGGAGAAATCGAGGGCAACCCTCAAATTTTATTAGCTGACACATAGTTTTTCGCAAATCTTATGAAGTAATTCAAGTACTTGCGTATAGAAATCATCATCTCATGTAGCTGAGCTGATGATGGAAGGTACAACTCCTCAAGTAAGAAAATTATGTTCGTGTTCGCATATCTCCGGAACTACAAGTCCGATTTAAGTAATTCTTTTTTTGTCGTACTAGGTATCGTTCAACTTAGGGAATACTGGAAATTTCATCAAAATCGGTTCAGTAGTTTTTGAGATAGAATGAATGCAAGAGATGTTAACGATGTTATTACCGGTGCTACGGATTACGAAATTCTAGTGCACATATAAGAAAATTATGTATTTGACAAGAATGTTGGTTGAATATTTAAACTAAAAAGAGTAAAATAAAAACTTTTTCTAAAAAAATGTGACCGCCTTCAAAAACAACCACAAAAAAGGGTAAAATAACCTACAAAACTTTTCTTTCGGAAGTCGGTGGCAAAAAAGACAATGAAATTAATAAAAAAAGACACCGACTTCCGAAAGAAAAGTTTTGTAGGTTATTTTACCCTTTTTTGTGGTTGTTTTTGAAGGCGGTCACATTTTTTTAGAAAAAGTTTTTTTAATGGTAAGGTAGCTTAACTTTAATGCATCTGTATTAAGCCCATGAGCGTTGGCACCCCTAAAGGTGTGTGTCTGCATAATCACAAACGTAAAAAATATCTTACGTAGTAACCTGACTACCTAGCATAATTTGAGTGAGGTACTTAAATTTTCGGTATACTGTCGCATTCTGGATCCTCCTGAATATTTTAGACTTTTAGAATTACTAATATTATAGGAAAAGTGAACGGCTGAATGGATTTTGACACAATTTGGCTAGCAGATTATTTTAAAACCTGGTTAAGTGGGTGTACCTGGACGCAGGATACTTTTTGTGTCGGTATATGGTCCCGTGGGACAATTGCAGAATATAACACGAGCAATGCCTCAGCCACAGGTTGGTTTAATGCATAAAATGACAAAATATACCCTAACCTGCATGTTTAGGCAAAGTGTGACCTAGTTTTTTATTTTTATCTATGTTCTCTTCATTTGTGAGGTCTTTTACATAAGTTTAAAACCGTCTTATGTAATTAGGAAAATATTAATTCAAAGGTTTTGAAACTCACTTTGTAGAACTAAAGCCGTGTTCTTTCAATTTATATTTTGCCGGCGAGTATTTTTATATCTGCTGCATAATACAGAACAGTGAAATTAATAACTACTAATAAAGAAGAAAAATTGGACAAAAAGTGATAAAAACTACAAAATTTCAAAATTAAGTGCAAGAATATTATTGACGGCGTTTGAAGACTGAAGACCTAAATAGTGTGAAAAAAGAAAATGAGAAGGGCTATAAGACTAACTTTGTTTGTTTTTTTTGTCAAATAAAACATCGTATCACATTCATAATAAAAAATATTTGAGTTTATTCTTATACTACAGGAGGTCAAAAATTGGTCATTTGCATGATGAAAATTTGGTACAAGCATGTTAATAACTGGTCAAATGGCGTGTTCTTGCTAAACTCGAGAAAAAAAACACTTTTTACCTTTGTATGACTGGAAATAATGTTTTAGTTACATTCTCCAATGTTTATTTTATCTTCCAAAAACATTCATTTCCACTTGCAACTCGTACATTAGTTTATTTTGCGAAAGAAGCAAGGAAAACCGCTTAAGGGGTCAATAGTTGGGTGTTTTACCCTATCTTTATCCGGAACCTCTTGTAACATAACATTATACTACGCCTGTTATATGTAGTTACTGTATTAGTTGCCTGTTTAGGCAGAGGAACATCTAATAGTACAAACACATACCGCCAGTTATGTTTAATACACTTGAGCGTTTTGATATCATCCGGGGTCAAACCCAGACTCTGTGACTGCTATTGACTTTCGAATATATAAGGCTCGGTATCCACCAAAGCGGAAAGGAGAGGAAATGTGTTTTAATAACCAATCAGATGTCTGTAATAAGCGTCTGTCAATAAGCGGAGAGGAGATGTGGACATCTCATTGGTTATTCAAACACATCTCCTCTCCGCTTTGGTGAATACCGGGCTTAACCCAGTTACACTTTGCTCAACCCAAGAACTAAAGCCAGGACTTCATGCTCAGCAGCCGCTTTTGCTACCACTAGACCAACGAAGCAGTCAAAGAAGGCGCTCCCTCACCCCGACCACTCACCTGTAATGTAACGTTTCAGATTCGAACATTTCATCGGTAAGGGAAAACAATCGAGCATCACATTGCGCACCTTGTATCAAATCTACACTAAATGTACAACTTGACATAAAAATGTAGGAACGGAACTAAAATTTGTATTTCTGACAGCGTTTTAAAATCTTTGATATTTGATGTAAACAAAGACCGCAGGTTTGTTAGATTTATTATCGTGCCATAAAACTAACGTAATAAGTGATAAAAATTAAAATAAAATCATTCAAAGTGCTGCTAGCGCGAAGACAGTGGCGACTTCCGGTTTTCTACATTTTTATGTCGAGCTGTACGCGAATGCTCCTCAGTCAGGAAGGTAGTCCTGTAATGTAATGCTCAAAGTCGAATCTAGAATGTTATATATCACGCGAATGCTCGACGGTAAGGGGCGCTTTAGAGTTATTTAAAAATATTTTTTTACCAGCAGATATTATGTAAAAGAACAAAAATTAAACAATAACAACCCTGTAACATTTATGAAACAAAATCCTTTTTTTGGTTAATATTTTTTTTCATGTCGGCACGACAAGGCAGTCTATACTTTTCTTAGCCGCACTGTAAGAAAGTCATATTATTATACAAGGTGTTTAGACCTGGTATCGCAGTCAACGTGTCCTTACTGTCCAGGGCTACGTCCCGACCGCGGTCCGCTCGTCCGTGCTGTTCTTCGCTCTGAACGACCTGTCCCGCATCGACCCCATGTACCAGTTCTCGCTGGACGCCTACATCGACCTGTTCACGTACTCCATCGACCGCAGCCCTAAGGCCGGCGAGCTCGAAGACAGGATCAATAACCTCAATGAGTTCCACACTTTTGCTGTTTACAAGTGAGTTCCTAGAACCTGTAGTTATCACATTTAGGGCTTCGCAACTTTTGGATGACTTGAATGAATAGAAAAATTGATGAATTCGAAGCTCGAATGACAGTATCTGATTGACGGAAAGCTTCAGCAAAAACTTACTGCAAAATGGCTGCCCAAATGAACTGCTGAAAATTCGTAGTACCTCTTACTTTTTTTTGATGCTATTTATGTGGCATTTTTTTTTAGCCTGGTAAAATTATTAAATGAGTTCTCCCACCCCGGGCAGGGCGGGAGGGACTGTCAGACTTGTACTGACTAAAATTCGTAATACTACATTTTTTTAATGCTATTTATTGGGCATTTTTTTAGCGTGGTAAAATCATCAAATGAGTCCTCCCACCCCGGGCAGGGCGGGAAGGACTGTCAGACTTTACTGACTAAAATCCACGGTGTGTTCATTAGCCCTTTGTTCTGGGGTCACGGTAAGGAAATAAGTCCCGCGACCCCGGCAGGCAGGCCTTCTGAGAGGGGGGCCCCGTCATTTTGCGCCGTGAAACACGACGTGCCGTCGACCCAGGCATGGTCCATGGTCAGACAGCGAGTTGCCCTTTACTGGCTGTCCGCATGCCAATTATGTGGCATAGAGACTAGCACCGCATCAAAAGGACTTCAGTCGTGTCACGGACTCTATTTGCTAGTATGGCTGATGCCTGACGCCTGAATAACTGACTTTGTCACACAATATGTCAAATGTTCCTGTGAACAGGGGCAGCGGCGCGCCAAATCAAATGTCTCGCTAATGGTGGCGCGTGTGTCGGATCACTTAATTCTTTTCAAAATGGTTGAGCTAAATGGTGATGATACAAGTATCATGTTCGTGATCGAGCGCTACGGTTTATTTTAATTACTTAAAATTTTATTTTTTCATAATCTCAACAACATGTAACAAAATATTTGAGATATTTTTAGTTTCTTGCCCGCTTTTGTTCTACGCTTTGGTATAGGCTCCTACAGTTTCCTACATTTATTTTGTCTTGTGACTGGGAATGTAGCATCATCGTATTGTAGTATTGCTCGATTTTGATATTGACGAATCTTTTTCACCAGGAACACGTGCCGCGCGCTGTTCGAGCGACACAAGCTGCTGTTGTCGTTCCACATCGTGTCGCGCATCTTGTTCCAGGCCAACAAGATGAACCGCGGAGAGTACATCTTCCTACTCAAAGGTGGCGTCGTGCTGGACCGCTCCGAGCAGCCCGACAACCCTACTAGTTAGATTGGCTTGGTTTATTTACTTTTAGAATGTTTTAATGTTTGCGCACTGCTAATTATAGTTTGATAACATATTCCTGTTCCGTGAACCACATGGTTCGCGACGATTACCTATTATTTATGTACCTATTATATCACTCAGGCTAATATTTTTATAGTGAACTAACTTTGCTCAAACGAGCTTCACTCACCTTCTTCACCAATTTTTTAATGTTTTTACCCGTTTGTAGATATTGATGACTTAAGGCACCGAAACGTGGTCTTTCACTATCGGCCTCATATCAAAGCTCAAAGTCGCTCAGCGAGCTATGGAGAGGGCTATGCTAGGTGTGTCTCTACGTGGTCGAATCCGAAATGAGGAGATCCGTAGACGAACTAAAGTCACTGACATAGCCCACTGGATTAGCAAGCTGAAGTGGCAATGGGCAGGCCATATTGCTCGCAGAGCAGATGGCCGATGGGGTCGAAAAGTACTGTGTGTGTGTACAGTGGAGACCACGGACTAGCAAGCGCAGCGTAGGACGTCCACCAGCAAGGTGGACAGACGACTTTATAAAGGTCGCCGGAAGACGCTGGACGCTGGTCGCATCCAACAGGTATAATATGTAGAGATCTAAAGGGGAGGCCTATGTTCAGCAGTGGACGTCATATGGCTGAGATGATGATGATGAATATTTCTATATATTATTCAGAAAATATACGACGTGTAACGTTAAAAGCGCAGAGGTTTTGCGCTATTAACGTTACACGTTGTATGTGTAATAATTATTTCTTTTCCGATAATCACTACTAAGCTTAGTGATAAAATATATTAATTAGACTGCGATAGTACGACGTCTATATCCCAGCTGAATATTAAAGGCTGATGATGATATTGTTTTCGTCCAGACTGGATGCCGGAAGAGTGCTGGGACAACATCACAGAGCTGGACAAGCTGCCCGGCTTCCACGGCCTGGTGGATGTCTTCGAGACCATGAGCAAAGAGTGGAAGGAGTGGTACCTGCATCCTGAGCCCGAGACGCAGCCACTCATCGGTGAGACTAGACTAGCGCACAGAGTTTACAAAACCCTCGGGAACGGACATTTCTAAAGCATCATTTAGACGGAGCAAGAACTCGTATGCGAGTTTTACTACATTGCGGTATTTGTTTGACAACTGAGTTCGTTGTACCCATAAAGTCAGCAATGTAATGAAACTCTCCTTCGAGATCTTGCATCGTCTAAATGAGGCTTAACTGATTCTACAGATTAAAGCGCATTTCACACAGAGCGGGCGCGGGTCGGACGCGTTTCGGGGCGGGAGTACGGCGGGTCTAGTTCTTTGTATTTAAATGGAAGTCTTTACACTGAAAGCGTGCGCGGGGCGGGTCGTGTGTACAAAGAACTAGACCCGCCGTACTCCCGCCCCGAAACGCGCCCGACCCGCGCCCGCTCTCTGTGTGAAATGCGCTTTAAGGAGCTTCCTCATGACGCGATACGACGCAATTCAACCGATTCCAACTACAAGTGAAAATCATCCTTACCAATACGACATATGACATAAAACGTTCGGTTATCTACGAGTAGATGGAAAACAAAACACGCTCCCCACGACGACGTAAGTCATTCAAATTGCATCATTATATCGTAGTAGCATGGACGGTTTTAATTTTTAGTTAGTAGAAATAGGAAATCGCACGGGTCGCGTCTTGAGTAAGCTCCTTAAGTAGATTGGCGTCATCTATTTTGCTGGTTGCGAAGTATTAGGTGGGGTTTAAGAATTGATTGCAGCGCTCATGGTGGCGAAAAGGAGAAACAATGACGGCTCTGTCTCAGAGTACATTCAGCTCTGTCATCTGTCAATTTTGAATCAACCTGTTAGACATTTATTACCTGTAAGTATTTTATTATTGTCGCAACATTCCGGCAAAAAAATAGGTCACAGCAGTTGTTGTGCTGTAAACTGCAAGAATGTTAACAGAAACAGTAGATTTATAAAAAATGCGAAGTTAGTGAGTGGCGACCTGTATAAAAGTACTAGCACTTTGCCCGCGACTTCGTCTATGCGTGTTTCTAACTTCGAACTCAGTGAATTTAACGCCCGGGCACCCTCGTTATAGGATACTTTTGGAAAATCTAAAAATGGTCCATTCCTGATTTTCTCATCTTCACATGTTGATTTTTTTAAATATAGATGACTACGCATCCTTTATTTCATTGAGAGATTATTTAGGCCAAGTTTTGAGTTTATCGAAGCAAGCAGTAAAATCCTTCCCCTAAAACGTAATCACCCATTTTCACACATGTAGGAGGGATTTTCGAAAAACCCAAAAACACGTGTTTGATTATTTTTATCTAGTATCTTCTAATATCTTTAAACGAGCAATTCTTGTATGTATATTTATTTATAATGTATATATCTTGGGTTTTTAAAATGTATATATCTTGGGAACCGAGCTTTTCTCGAACCTGGGACCTTAATAAATCGATTCCTTGAGCCGAAAAACCCCTAATCTATAACTTTCATGAAAATCCTTGGAGCCGTTTCCGAGATCCTGATTATATATAAATATACAAGAATTGCTCGTTTAAAGATATTAGATTAACCGTTCAGCTAGGGCATGTATGGTCATCAGTCCATGAATAAAAAGAATGCGTGAGGGATAGCGGGCGCGCTGACGTGTTTGTAAAATTATAGGCGTTATGTGATGTGACGTCGTGAAAATCTTCCCGTTATTATACTTGATTACATTCTTGTTCATCAGGCGATTGGAACGACGTGTGTAACGACTTCCAGAAAATACTGTTCGTACGTTCTCTGCGAGTGGACCGTGTGTCGGCCTGCATCACCACCTTCATCATCAACGTGCTGGGGCCGCGGTACGTGGAGCCGCCCGTGCTGGACATCAAGGTAACCACTGACACTAACACTATCATCACCACCTTCATCATCAACGTGCTGGGGCCGCGGTACGTGGAGCCGCCCGTGCTGGACATCAAGGTAACCACTGACACTAACACTATCATCACCACCTTCATCATCAACGTGCTGGGGCCGCGGTACGTGGAGCCGCCCGTGCTGGACATCAAGGTAACCACTGACACTAACACTATCATCACCACCTTCATCATCAACGTGCTGGGGCCGCGGTACGTGGAGCCGCCCGTGCTGGACATCAAGGTAACCACTGACACTAACACTATCATCACCACCTTCATCATCAACGTGCTGGGGCCGCGGTACGTGGAGCCGCCCGTGCTGGACATCAAGGTAACCACTGACACTAACACTATCATCACCACCTTCATCATCAACGTGCTGGGGCCGCGGTACGTGGAGCCGCCCGTGCTGGACATCAAGGTAACCACTGACACTAACACTATCATCACCACCTTCATCATCAACGTGCTGGGGCCGCGGTACGTGGAGCCGCCCGTGCTGGACATCAAGGTAACCACTGACACTAACACTATCATCACACACCTTCATCATCAACGTGCTGGGGCCGCGGTACGTGGAGCCGCCCGTGCTGGACATCAAGGTAACCACTGACACTAACACTATCATCACCACCTTCATCATCACGTGCTGGGGCCGCGGTACGTGGAGCCGCCCGTGCTGGACATCAAGGTAACCACTGACACTAACACTATCATCACCACCTTCATCATCAACGTGCTGGGGCCGCGGTACGTGGAGCCGCCCGTGCTGGACATCAAGGTAACCACTGACACTAACACTATCATCACCACCTTCATCATCAACGTGCTGGGGCCGCGGTACGTGGAGCCGCCCGTGCTGGACATCAAGGTAACCACTGACACTAACACTATCATCACCACCTTCATCATCAACGTGCTGGGGCCGCGGTACGTGGAGCCGCCCGTGCTGGACATCAAGGTAACCACTGACACTAACACTATCATCACCACCTTCATCATCAACGTGCTGGGGCCGCGGTACGTGGAGCCGCCCGTGCTGGACATCAAGGTAACCACTGACACTAACACTATCATCACCACCTTCATCATCAACGTGCTGGGGCCGCGGTACGTGGAGCCGCCCGTGCTGGACATCAGGTAACCACTGACACTAACACTATCATCACCACCTTCATCATCAACGTGCTGGGGCCGCGGTACGTGGAGCCGCCCGTGCTGACATCAAGGTAACCACTGACACTAACACTATCATCACCACCTTCATCATCAACGTGCTGGGGCCGCGGTACGTGGAGCCGCCCGTGCTGGACATCAAGGTAACCACTGACACTAACACTATCATCACCACCTTCATCATCAACGTGCTGGGGCCGCGGTACGTGGAGCCGCCCGTGCTGGACATCAAGGTAACCACCAACGACGATATAATACTAGACTCGTAATATCAGGCGACCGATGTCTGCCAACACATTAGGCAAAAAAGTCTTATATTCGTTTCATTTCGACCAATCCTGTGAGCCGTAAACATACGTTGAGACGGAACAGACCTTGAGTTAGCCAATCACAACGCAGTACCCCGTCCCCCTCGCTTACGTAGTACCTCAGCAACTTAGCAGAATAGTTTGTGTTCTTTAGATCGTGCATGCGGAGTCTAGTATTATATCGTCGTTGGTAACCACTGACACTAACACTATCATCACCACCTTCATCATCAACGATACATCATAACATCAACCTGCACGCCAAATTTCAGCCCGATCCGTCCAGTTGTTTGGGCTGTGCGTTGATAGATCACCATGTCAGTCAGCCTCCGTTGAGTTTTGGAACGAAGTTCCTTATCGCGCGTTGTGAAAGGGGGCTAGACGGAAAAAAATCTTACGAAAAGTTGGCACGACACTTTTTTGTCTCGCGCCGCACCTCGCGCCTGCACCCCGCTCCCCGTACCCCTCACTCAGCCCCCGTTCCTCGTGACTCTTGTCGTATTGCGGCGTGCACATGTTTCTCTGTCTCTCTCTCTCTAATAGAAAGCAAGCCAGATATTTTCGTTTCGTCTTTTTTCTTTTTCTATTTCGCATTGAACAGTGTTGTGTTGCGACGATTATTTTTGTTAACTTCGTTCCATCCGGGTGTCCCTTGACACCTCTAAAGTTTTTATAATTATATGGATTACAGGTGAATGCCCGCGATGAGGGAGCGCCTTGCCAAATAAAGTAATTTTGTTTGTTTGTTGTTCCTGCGTCAGGCCGCCTTCGAGGAGTCGACGTGGAAGACGTCCCTGCTGTTCGTGCTGTCCCCGGGCGTGGACCCCACGGCGGGCCTCATCCAGCTGTCGCAGGACGTCAAGATGTTCGACAAGTTCGCGTCGCTGTCGCTGGGGCAGGGCCAGGCGCCCGCCGCCGCCAAGTGAGGACTAACACATTATACTCCTAGGGACATAACACCGATTCCGACCAACTTCAAGTGAAAATCAACCTTGCTACTACGATATAATAGATGCAATTCGACTAATTTCCGTCGTCGTGGCCAGTGTTAGCTTGATAACCACACGTTTTATGTCGTAGTGGTGCGGATGATTTTCACATATAAATCGGATGAATTGCCTCGCATCTCGTCGCCAGTAAGCTCCCATACAGGTGCTGGTAATCAATTGCACATCGATAGAGGTAGTTAGTTTTGGGCTTCGTATCGCTGTTGACTATAAGACACTAATTTGTCTTGGTGTCGATGATTATTTTTTTTGTCACAGAAGTAAAAGCTATACAGAGATAAAAGCTATAATGCCTAGAACAATTTTGGACGGTGCTAAAAAAGTCACCCTGTGTATTACAATACGTATAGTATTTGAAAAAAATAATAAAAAAAACACGTTGGTCATGCTCAGGTTTAAAATCACGTGCTCGTTCATGAGAGGCGAAGTGTTCATCATGCATGGCTGCATAGGCTGTGCGTCTTCAAATTCAAGAAGGCCAGTTACAGGCATTATTGATTTGTAAAAACACACATTTTGTAAAAAATAGTGACGGCGCTACAGTCCCAGTTACCAGACATAATAATTACCTGAAAGTACTGTAGTTCCCAATTCCGAAGCGTAGATCTCTATGAAGAAGAACGGGCAAGACTACCAACTGGGAACGCGTGGTGGATTATGGCCCGCTCCCTCTCTCAGATATGAGGCCTGTGTCCCAGCAGTGGGAACAATATAGGCTGATGATGACGATGATGAATAAAAGCAAGACATTTGAAAGAGCATGACAATACTCATAACCGCCAGGGTTATTCAAGTCAATAAAACACGTAGGTATCTAGTCAGTGACCGCTCTAACTGTAAGGTACAAAGTGTTTTGAAGTCATACCGTGTATTTGTCCCCTCAGGATGCTATCTCACGGCATGAAGGAAGGCGGCTGGGTGTTCCTGGCCAACTGTCACCTGGCGTGCACGTGGCTGGGCCAGCTGCGCGGCCTGGACAACCCCAAGATCCACCCGAGGTTCAGGCTGTGGCTGTCGTCCATGCCGGACGACAAGTTCCCGCTCGGGATCCTGCAGCGCAGCATCAAGATGACCACGGAGCCGCCACAGGTACACCACTACTTTATGAGGAAGCCGTAGACACATGTAGCCCGTAGTGGAAAAACTTGTCCTATAGGAGTTTTTAGGAATGTATTTCGGTGAATACCGATCGTAGAATAAGCCAAAACATCGTGCATTTTATTGCTCAGTGACTTTTGTAAACCTGACATGTGACATCGATCGTATTTCGGAAATTATAACGATCAGCAATTTTTGACAAAATTTGTTCCTGCACCTTTGAAAGTTGACCTGATGAAAGAGTGGTATTCAGTTAATTTTGAACTTTAATGATGTTCATTCAATACTGGCGCCTATCTTGTTGAGCGATTTTGGGTCATTATAATGTACAGTGATTTGAAAATCATGAATATGAGTCATTCCGCCCTGGGTGGGGCGGAAGGGACTGTCAGACTCTTACTGACTAAAATCCACCCTGTTCCTTCCTATGCCCCTTCCCCACGTTCTGGGGCCTGTGCGGTATCCTGGGTTAATGAAAAATTTACCCGCGACCCCAGCAGGCATTTGGCGCGAAACACGACGCGCCACCGACCCGGGCTACCGTCCTTCGTACGGCGAGTTACCCATCACTCACCGTCCGCAAGCCCGCTCCGCCGCTGGTGCCAACTCTGCTAATCAGAGGGACACGCGTTGGAGCGTCCACACGACAGGCTATTCGCATACGGGCAAACAGACCACTTAGGCACACAGTGCTTAAACAAAAAGCCATTGCCCTTTGCATCCCAGGGTGCACCGGCCCGAAAAATGGTCTGATCCCCCTTTGGACGTATCCGAGAAGGAACTCCAGTCCACGGGCGCACGTGGAGGTTTTCTGTCATAGCACCCCATGAAAGAAGGTCATACAGATTACAGATACGCAATAATCCAACATTTTCAAGCAATTTTTATATTTTGATAAAATAACTAACTTCTCGAAAAAAAGAACAAAATTATGTTGGAATATTATGCATCTGTAATCTATATGACCTACTTTCGTCATAATTATGTCATCTTTTTGGAAGTCGTCATACAACAACTATCCTCGTTGATCAGACTTTTATTAACGTTTACTTCATTAACATCTGCGTAGCCTTTTCTCAACTTCATTGGGTTTGGGGTCGACTTCCAGTCCCCAACCCGGAAGATGAGCCTGTGCGGCTGTAATTATTTAGCCACGAGCTCCTCATCAATAAGATTAACTTTGATAGGGTCTAAAAGGCAACCTGGTCCGTCTTTTCGCGAATATAAACGAGGACCGCTTCGACGAGGCGACCCCGAAGTACCGTCGTCTCTTGTACTGCGTGTCGTTCTTCCACTGCTCACTCATCGCTCGCAAGCGCTTCAGACAGCTTGGTTACAACGCTGTCTACAGCTTCAATGACGCCGACTTTGATGTGAGTCGAATTTATGTACAAATTAACGCGAGCGAAGCCGCCGCCTAAAGCTAGTCCTTCCTTCCACTTGACACAGCCTAAACGACACCACCGGTGGTGTCGTATGGAATCTCTAGTCCATATTTCACCACCCTAGTGGTGTCTAGAAACGTGTGTTTTGAGTTAAAATCTATGGTAACGACGGAAGGAACAAGGTCTAAACGAGATAAACGCTTTGCATAATTTTGAAGAGGTTATTCATATCATTCATGCGCCGAAAGAAGCACTGTGATAAATAAATAAATTTTATCAAGAACTTTGTATGTAATGCCGACACTATAGTCACACCGTGGTGTCATATGGACTAGAGATTCCATACGACACCACCAGTGGTGTCGTTTTGGTAGTGTCAAGTGGAAGGAAGGGAGCTAGTAACAATAAAAATGAAAAACAAACAGTTGCATTAGCGTAAAAAAAAAACCGAAAAAAATGTAACCGTCTCTTAAAATTTACCACCGCATTTCCTTCAAAAAGGTAAAAATTACCTTAAAAAATAAAACTTGAAGACTTAATTTGAATTTAGGTTACATTATTTTTGTTTTTTTTTTATTTTGCCCTTTTGAGTTTAAATATTCAATGTTTCAAATTTTTGATGAAAATATAAATATAATTGTTTTCGTTACGTTAAAACTGAGAACGGCACTTGAGCTGATTTTTTTTAATCCGTAGCACTAAACCCTAAAATAATTTATCGCCCATGTACCCAGCTAAGATGTGCAACATAAAATTAAAAAAATGGGATCAAATGGCAGATATACTGCATTGAATAAAAAAAGAATCACACCAATTGGGTCACAAAACTCGGAGTAATCGGTGTAGAGATAATGAGGGTAAAAATGAGAAAAAAAAAAGATTATTGTTGATTTTTCAAAAACCGGTGGAACGATGTCGATAAAATTTTCATGAGACCATTTGGAAAGCCTTTACAACAAAAAAAAAAACAAACATACGAAGTGTTAGGCTGCTTTTCCACCAGAGATGCGCTATGTTACGTTGCTAAGGATCCGTTTTTGATGATCCACCAATCATATTCATTATGTCGTGTCGAGCGTTAATGTAAACAAATGGATATGATTAGTGGATACTCAAACGCATCCTTAGCAACGTAGCATAGTTTTATCTCTGGTGGAATATTTTAACAGCCTAATATTTCTTCTTATTAAAGTCAGTTCAAATAATGGGTGTCCTAATTTATTGATGAAGTAAATTTGCGCCATTTATGACCTGAAGCACATAAAACTTAGTTCAGGCGAGTCACACTACATTTAAATGCGGCATGTAAATTTTTAACATGTATCTGAATTTGTTCTACCTATTTTTAATTCCGCAATGTAACGCTATTAGTCGCGTTCGAGTTCTTGCATCGTCTAAATGAGCCTTAACGGTAAACATTAATAAAACAGTTAGAAGACACTGACAAGATTCGTAGGTGTCAGACAACCTGCTGGCGAATTACCTGGAGGAGTATGAGGAGGTGCCGTGGGACGCGCTGCGCTACCTGTTCGCCATCATCAACTACGGCGGCCACATCACCGACGACTGGGACAAGCGGGTGCTCATCGCGTACATCAACCAGTTCTTCAACGAAGACGCGCTCGAGACACCCTTCTACAGGTCGCTACACTTTTAATAATTATTTTTTCATCCCCCCACCTCGGAAAGACTATTTTTTCTCTTCGATATCTGAGCGTAAAAGCCGTTTTTATCCTCTAGTGGATAAAGTAAATTGAATTTAGAACATGCACGTGCACTAAAGAGTTGTGCCAGTAATGCGATCGCTGCTGACCCCTACAGCTGATCGCTTGCTGTGGTGCCCATTTCACATTGTCACGTCATACAAATATTTCTAAGACAACCAAGAAAAATAATTTAAAAATTATTCGTAATCTTACCTATAATAATGTAGTAGTTATTAATACTTAAACTGAAATAAAAAGTGCCTATTTTTTTTTTCAATGTACGTGGTAAAATCATTTTGCAGTCTACTCCATTTCCTCGCTGAGGTGGGATGGTTACTGTCAGACTTCGAGTGCTAAAATTTTTCACCTTGTGCTCTTTTGATTCCCTGCTACCGCTCATGATTACTAATTTTTAAATCACTCGTTTGCACTCGTGATTCAATTTTAGAATCTGATTCGCTTGCTCGGTCATTAAAATTGAGCACGCGGTTAAAAAGCAACTTTGCACTCTTGTATAACAAATAACTATTATAACGCGAAAAAAGGTATCTTAAATGGCGGCGCTTCTCGTGTTCTCTCACTCACACACTGACTGGCCTGTTGGTCTAGTGGTTAGTGACCCTGACTGCTATGCCGGAGGTCGTGGGTTCGATTCCCACCCAGGACAAATGTTTGTGTGATGAGCACGATCATTTGTCCTCTCTGTCTGCGGTATAATTTATCTATAATATTATGCCTCGCAGAAATATATAAGTATGTTTATCAGTTGTTTAGTACCCAAAACACAAGCTCTGCTTAGCTTGGGACTAGATGGCGTTGTGTGACAGTTGTGAGATATTATTATTATTACTTTTGCCGTCTACACTCACTCCAGCGCGTAGCGTAAGTAGAAAAAAAAAATTGTTAGGTTAAGTTTGAGATTTATTTGTGATCCAGTCTTGTTTTTATTATTTTTAATATTCTGACTGTACTATCAACGCAAGCACAAGCCTCCATTTTGGATTCCTTTCTTCAATAAACCGGGTTATACAAGCTTTTATTTAGGTTCAGCTTAGACCGAGACGTGTCGCTGCTCTGCACTCAAAATGGAACTCTATTTCCTACACAAAAAGATACACTTTTCGCACCGCAGCGCTGCGTTTCAATAGCGACTCAAAATCTAACTTTATTTACTAAAGAAAAGGGTTAAAGCTCCGCTCGCCCCTTGGATCTTGCCCCTTATGATTAAAATGGTCGACTCGCTCCTAATTTATTTATTTTGTTGTACCCATTCGCCCGGAGAAAGGATTCTAAAATGGCGGCTAGTACTTGTCGTTGACAGATAGTACAGTTAGCTTATAACATTTCAAATTAAAGTTTTTTTTTAATTAAAAATAATAAAAACAAGACTGGATCACATTAATTTCTCAAACTAAACCTAACAATAAAACAAAATTAAAACAACAATAATAAACAGGCAACAACAGAAACTATAGTATAGCAGTTTTTAAAAAAGATCACTGAACGCGTCAAGACATCAAAACTATTATTTTTTTCTGCTAACGCTTCGCGTGGTAGTGAGTATAGATGGCACTAGTGTGCGAGCGAGAGAACACGATAAGCGCCGTCATTTAAGAATCCTTTCTTCAATGAACCGGGTTATAATTATTATGAATTCGATCCATGCATTATCGAGTACGAGCGAGGTGTATTGAAGGAATATAGTAAGCGATGGCAGCGCACGGTGTGGTAGAATTGTATAACAAAAGGGGTTAGTGTAACTTATCAAACGCTGTTTTGAAGATTAAATAAAAACACGAAGTTATTATTTAAGTGATCAAATCTCTATTTATTGTCTTTCTATATATTTACTTTATTTATTTTTTAACAAAAAACATTATGCCCTTGTCATTCACTGTTTTCATATTCCCCTGTGGTTGCGTTTACATGTTGGCGATGGTGTCGTGCACGTTCCGAATTAGGATCAACTAGCTGTGCCCGCGACTTCGTCTGCGTGGATGTCGGAATTTAAAAATGTTTTCTTAGTGCGAAGCGCTTAATTTTCGCCTTGTTTTTTATAAATGATAATCGTTTTCATATAAACCCTATTATTATTAGAATTTATTTAGATTTTTCAAGAATATTTGAGCTGTTTGTGATAAACGCCCTCTGTTGTTCAAAGCCCACCTAGCAGCGTTCAAAGCACCCATTGCATCCCCCTCATACATTTCACTCCATCCCACTCCATCCCGCTCCATCCCACTCCATCCCACTACATTCCACTCCATACCACTCCATCCCACTTGACCCCACTCCATCCCACTTTATCCCACTACATCCCACTTCATACCACTCCATCCCACTTTATCCCACTACATCCCACTCCATACCACTCCATCCCACTCCATCCCACTCCATCCCACTACATCCCAATCCATACCACTCCATACCACTCCATCCCACTCCATCCCACTCCATCCCACTTTATCCCACTACATCCCACTCCATACCACTCCATACCACTCCATACCACTCCATCCCACTCCATCCCTCTTTATCCCACTACATCCCACTCCATACCACTCCATACCACTCCATCCCACTCCATCCCACTCGACCCCAGTCCATCCCACTCCATCCCGCTCCATCCCGCTCCATCCCGCTCTATCCCGCGCCATCCCGCTACATCCCACTACATCCCACTTCATTCCAATCCATCCCACTCCATCCCTCGCCATCCCGCCCCATCCCGCTCCATCCCGCTCCATCCCACTACATCCCAATCCATGCCACTCCATCCCGCTCCATCCCACTACATCCCACTCCATCCCACTTCATACCACTCCATCCCACTTTACCCCACTACAGCCCACTCCATACCACTCCATCCCACTCAGTCCCACTCCATCCCGCTCCATCCCACATTATCCCACTCCATCCCAATTTATCCCACAACATCCCACTCCAAACCACTCCACTCCAGTCCACACCATTATATTTGAATATGTAGTTTTCCTATTCCAAGCTAGATCGCGCTACTGAACTGCGCGTTCGGTGTAAACTGACCGTAATTTTACTTCTGGTACACTTTGAATTCAAATATCTTTTGATAGACTGATCCGATTTCAATGAAACAAAAAAACCGGCCAAGTGCGTGTCGGGCCACGCACAGTGTAGGGTTCCGTAGTTGCCCATCAAAATACTTATGCGAACTAACTAAACTGATTCGCTGAATTTAATTTTAAAAAGAAGAATTTTCAAAATCGGTCCAGGAGTCTTTGAGAAATCGGGGAAAATGCATAAGAAAAAAGATTACGACGAATTTAGAACCTCAGAATCAGAATCAGAATCATTTATTTGCCTGAAATATGGTATTTTACAGATTTTATAAAACTACCTCCTCCTTTTTTTGAATTTAGTTAAAAATAGTTGACGATAAAAACCTACATATCCCCAAAAAACATACCTATAAAAGCTCTAAAATAAAGTTGACAAACTTACATTTGCAGTTCTCTCCGATACATTTTGTTTAAGAAAATATGAATCCAAGTACATTTTATAAGTTGGTCGACTATTACTCGTAAAGTTGTAAAGCCTTCCTAGTCATGATAATTTTCTTTTAAACTTCGTTATATATACTACTATTGTGAATTTTTTCACACCCCCAAACATAACCGTTTAGCTGGTAGAGGGGGGGGACACTCGAATCGAGCAAAATTTTGCACTTTATAGCTTAATATTTCACAAACGAATTTTTTTATCAAAAAATTGTTAATGGAAACTATCATTATTTTTTAAAGGCCTATTTAATGATACCCCACAGTAAGGGGTACGCGAGAAAAAAAAAATCCTCACTTTACGTGTAAGTACTGGAGGTACCCTAAAAAAGTATTTTACGAGATTTTATTTTACCACTTTTTTGGCACAACAAATCCGTATATTTACACCAAATTACAGCTCTCTAGTACTGTGCGTCTCTGAGCTAAACTGCGGACAGACGGACGGACGGACGGACGGACATTTTTTTTTTTTTTTTTTTTTTTTTTTTTTTTTTTTTTTTTTTAGCGTGGTAAAATCATCAAATGAGTCCTCCAACCCCGGGCAGGGCGGGAGGGACTGTCAGACTTCTACTGACTAAAATCCACGGTGTCCTTCATAGCCTGTTACGTTCCGGGGTTACGGTAAGGGAATAATCCCGCGACCCCGGCAGGCTTTGGCCCTCTGAGAGGGGGGCCCCGTCATTATGCTGACGCTCTTTGAGGCGCGCGTGGGACACAACGCGCCATCGACCCGGGCATGGTCCTTGGTCGGGCAGCGAGTTGCCCTTTACTCGCTGCCCGCATGCCCGCGCCTACGGTGGCCGGAGATCGTCGCGCGACGTCCGTCGCCGTGGGCGTCCTACACCGCGGTTGGGGCGGAGGGAGGACTCTGTCCTCTCTCGCTCGCGGCGCGCCTCCTCCTTCGCGAGCATTACTGCTTCGCAGAAGGAGGCGACCGCTTCCCACTCCGTCTCGCCCCGCAGCATGGCCGAAACCAATGCCGGGCGCGAGAGGTCTCCGCCTATCGCAGCCGTGAGGACACGTCGGTGCACCGCCCAAGCTGGGCAGTCCTGCACCGTATGCTCCACCGTGTCCTCCGGGCGATCTTCGCAGTGATGACACCCAGACGTTTCCTCCTTTCCGCATTAGACACAGGTACCTCCCGAAGCACCCGTGCCCGGTGAGGACCTGCGTCAGGCGGAAGGTAAGGACGCCATGACTTCTCTCCAACCACTCCTCAAAGAGGGTCTTACCGCCGCAATTGCGGCGTGCCCGGCCGTCGGTCGCGACAGTCGTTCCTTCCATACTGCTCTGAGATCGCGCCGGAGGTCTTCGCGCCGCGCCTCGACTTCGCGAGGCAGCGGGGTCACGCCCCGGCGCTGCGCCTCCACGCGCCACTCATAGACGCGCTGGAGGGCAGTCGCCTCCAGATCCCAAGGCAGCAATCCGGCAAGCAGGTTGGCCGATTCGCCGGCAATCGTGCGGTATCCCCGGATGATTCGGATAGCCATGACCCTCTGGCATGCGACCAGCTTCTGTGGTCGCGTCCGGATGCTCAGGGCCCACACAGGGGCCCCGTAGAGGGCCATGGACCGCACGACGCCAGCGTACAGCCTACGGCAGGAAGCGTTTGGCCCGCTGAGATTGGGCAGCAGTCGCCTGAGGGCGGCCGCTGCACGGTTCAGCCTTGGGGCCAAACTCAGGAAATGCTCCCTGAAGTTCCACCGGCTGTCGAGGACGAGTCCCAGGTACTTCATCGTCCCCTGTACGCCGATTGGAACTCCTTCCACCGTAATGCTGTAACTCGACGGTGGCGCGTTACGGCGGCCATGAAAACACATGGCCTCCGTCTTGTGCAGCGCCACCTCGAGTCCCAACCGCCGGATCCTCTCGACAACTGTCGCGACCGCTTCCGTCGCCACGTCGGCCGCCGCCTGGTGCAAGGACGGACGGACATGGCGAAACTATAAGGGTTCCTTGTTGACTACGGAACCCTAAAAACTAAATGTTACTTCAAGTTACGGTCAGTCGTTGTGTATTAAAGTTATCTACATAACTTTCGTACATTTTACGTGATGCCCGAACAAATAAACATACAAACAGACAAACAGACAAAAATTCTAAAAATGCTAGAAATGGATTCTATTGGTTGTCCTTTATAACCCTGGCTATATTTTTTGAGTTCTTTTTTAATGTACAAAAATTACTTTTTTACAGTTTTATTATATGTATAGAATATAGAATAGATAGATAGATGACCTTTATTCCACACTTATCTGGCGGGAACTAATAGTGTCTGACCACAAACTTACAGCCCTTTCACACGGCTGTCCAGTTTTTTGCAGGATCCCGTTTTCTGCAGGATCCCGTTTGATCGCATCCGCATGCAGGATCCTGCATGCGGTTTGCTTGTGTGAACACTAGCATTATAATCTCTTGTGCGATCAAACGGGATCCTGCAGAAAACGGGATCCTGCAAAAAACTGGACAGCCGTGTGAAAGGGCTGTTAGGGTTCTTATTGACATTGTAGTATATTTTCAATTGAAATTGGTAATACATTTATAAAGTGACGCATTTTGTTAGACTGGCCACGATCCCTGCGTACCACATCCCGCGCGACGGCTCGCTGGAGTCGTACCGCGACTTCCTGGACCTGCTGCCGGCCTACGAGCGCGCCGAGTCCGTCGGCCAGCACGCGTCCGCAGACGTGGCCACGCTCGCGCAGGTACTCACTCTTACACTGACCTACCATATCAGTCTTTGTAATTTAATAACTGCTATTATCTATGTGCGAAGTGGGTGGTGGGGAACGGCAAATCGATCGTAGCGCACGACGTGGCAGAAATGTGAATTAATTCTGGGCTGTCATGTGTCAAGTTGCTTTATTTTCATAACTTTCTTTATAATTTTAAGTAAAAACGTAAAAATTTGCGATATGGGTCATAGTACATGCTGTGCTAATACTATTTTTTTCCCTTTTTGCTCAGTTTGAGGTTGGAAATGTATTTTATGCTTAACCGATTCAAATCCCGTGCGTATTATAATATCCATATTTTTCACGAGGAAGAAAATCGCTATGTATAATATACACACTCACTTTTTACACTATTTTTTTCAATTTCGTTGAACAACTAGTCGAAAATTAATATCACAAAGATATCTTATCATTGCTTATCATCTAGTTGACATGATTTGACAGATGACAAGTCCTGAATAGTTGCGGCCACTAGGGGCGCTGTCATCGCGCACACAACGAATAGTATATCTGTCAAAGTCTACAACAAGATACCTAAACAGATTAGAGAACTCCATTTTAATTTATTTAAAAGCCGGCTTAAAAGATGGTTAACAGACAATGTTTTTTACAACATAAGTGAATTTTTAGGGTTCCGTAGTCAACAAGGAACCCTTATAGTTTCGCCATGTCCGTCCGTCCGTCCGTCCGTCCGTCCGTCTGTCCGCAGTTTAGCTCAGAGACGCACAGTACTAGAGAGCTGTAATTTGGTGTAAATATACGGATTTGTTGTGCCGAAAAAGTGGTAAAATAAAATCTCGTAAAATATTTTTTTTTAGGGTACCTCCAGTACTTACACGTAAAGTGAGGACTTTTTTTTTCTCGCGTACCCCTTAGTGTGGGGTATCATTAAATAGGCCTTTAAAAAATAATGATAGTTTCCATTAACAATTTTTTGATAAAAAAATTCGTTTGTGAAATATTAAGCTTTAAAGTGCTAAATTTTGCTCGATTCGAGTGTCCCCCCCTCTACCAGCTAAACGGTTATGTTTGGGGGTGTGAAAAAATTCACAATAGTAGTATATATAGCGAAGTTTAAAAGAAAATTGTCATGACTAAGTAGGCTTTACAACTTTACGAGTAAAAGTCGACCAACTTATAAAATGTACTTGATATCATATTTTCTTAAACAAAATGTATCGGAGACAACTGCAAATGTAAGTTTGTCAACTTTATTTTTACAGCTTTTATAGGTATGTTTTTTGGGGATAGGTAGGTTTTTATCGTCAACTATTTTTAACTAAATTCAAAAAAAGGAGGAGGTTCTAAATTAATTGTAATCTTTTTTCTTATGTATTTTCCCCGATTTCTCAAAGACTCCTGGACCGATTTTGAAAATTCTTCTTTTTAAAATTAAATTCAGCGAATCAGTTTCGTTAGTTCGCATAAGTATTTTGATGGGCAACTACGGAACCCTACACTGTGCGTGGCCCGACACGCACTTGGCCGGTTTTTTAACATATTATAAGCCTAATCGTACCTAACGATGTAAGTACCAACATTAATTTAATTTTTTGTGGATTATTGTTAATTATTATTACTCTTGAAGTTCTTATAATATTTGTTATAAATATTTATCTACTTGTTTCATATTTTGGTAAATTAACGTTTAATATTCTCCTTTTGTAATTTTTTATTAATTTAATATTTTCAACTTAGGTACGGGCAATAACAACTATTAATCTCTTTGTAGTTTTATTATAATACATAACTTAGCTTTTAAAACAATTTGCATGCTGAATAGTAGTAAGCGGAATATGTTGAACTTTTTTCATTTTAACACCTCAATGTACCATATTTCACGCAAGTAAAGATATTATTTTCTATTCCAATCACAGGTTTTTTCGTTACATAATTATGTTCCAAACAATCCTCCTATACCTACACAGGCTGTCACCTTCAACACAATAACTATGTTGTCGAAAACACGTTTTTTTTTCCTACTATTCTTTTCCGATTAATTTCCAAGGAACCTAATTACTTTGTTGACTGCCCTGTTGGTCTAGTGGTTAGTGACCCTGACTGCTATGCCGGAGGTTATGGGTTCGATTCCCACCCAGGACAAATGTTTGTGTGATGAGCACGATCATTTGTATGTATTTAGAAATATATAAGCATGTTTATCAGTTGTCTAGTACCCATAACACAAGCTCTGCTTAGCTTGGGACTAGATGGCGTTGTGTGATAGTTGTGGAATATTATTATATTATTATTTAATGGACTCTCCGAGTCCACGTCGAGCTTCATTACTTCTGCGCATTTCTGATACATAGTCGCTGTTGATTTTAGCCAATAAAAGTTACAGCTGCAATAGTTTCTAAATAGTGCAGCAGCAGGACGGGAGCTAAGTTCACCTATCCGTGTCGGGACTCCTTATAAGCTCCATGTGTGCTATGTTCTGCTCAGGGACCGAAAACCTTTATAAATTACGGTACCGGTATTGAAGAATTTTGGTTATTTTTCAGACTTAGGTAACCGCTATCTGGGTAACCAGACCGAAGAAAAATGTAACCTCTATTCAGGTTACCGTTTTAATACCGGTTAACTAAAGATAACGACTCTTTGTCACACACACATGCGATGCGCGCCCTGTGACTATTGCCGACGGCACGTGTGAAGTGTGCAAGATAGGGGTAATTTTTATTTCGGTAACCGGTATTAATACTGGTTATGTATTCACTTTTAATAATAAAGGTAATCTTTAAAATTACCTGTAAAATAAAAAAAGGTTGTTACCGAAAAAATACCCGTATTGATCATACCGGTTTCGGTCCCTGGTTCTGCTAGGTAGGGTTTAACAGAAGAAACCGGGTATACTTGGGCCCAGTTGACCATTATTATCAAATCAGAAGAGTTGGAAATAGTTCCAGTTTCTGATCTCTTTATCAAATCAGTCGCACTTAACCCGGTCCTTAGATTAATTTTGTGATTCAGGATCCGACTTATCATTATGAATTTTTAAAGAAAGAAAAAGAGTTTTGACCTCAGTTCATGGAGCAACAATAAAATATAAAAAAATGCAGACAATAATAAATATGTCGGATCCGGTCAATAGTACGGACAGTAAACGAATCAAGCGCGCCATTTTGAGTGTCACGTGGTCTGTGCGCGCTACTACAGAGTCGTGATGTTTCATCGGAGCTGCGAGGAGCGCATTCAGTGCCTGACCGCAGCAGTGAAGACATCCCGAAACTGTACTCGATTCCTTGTGCCCAGTATAAGTGTATTGAGAGATTATTAAATTGTGTTGGATTTAACTTGTGATTTAAAATTAAAATAACCGAGTGAACCGCACCCCGTATTTTCATTGCACGAGACCGTAACTCTGCCCACGTGATGCCTGAATCTGACGGAAAAATACTGGTGAGCCCGACAAATATAAAAAAGAAATAGTTTGAAAAATGGAAGTGAAAATACAGTTTTAGCCACAGCAGGTTGACGTGTTTTGTTTTAATGGAAGATTTTCTTTCATTCCGCAGTCGCAGTTACTGGCGCCAGTTAATGGAGCGAGTTGCTTGCTCGCTCCAGTTACTTGAACCAGTTGCTGGAGCGAATTGCTGGCGTCAGTAGTTAAAATCAGTTACTGGAGCGAGTTGCTGGTGCCAGTAATTGGATCCAGTTACTGTAGCGAGTTGCTGGCGCCAGTAATTGGAACCAGTTTCTGGAGCGAATTTCTGGAGCCAGTTTCTTATTACTTATTCCGTACTACTAATACTACGTCGTTGGTGTAGTGTTTGCAACTGCGACTGCTGAGCTTATGGGACATGTTGTTCCGTTTTTTTTTTGAGTTTGAGTCTGGCAGTTTGTGCCATCTTGATGGTATAGGGATAGGGGTCACCCTGCTAGGGATTTAATTACTGGCAAAACGTAGGTGAAGTATGAATCTTTTCTCGGGTCATCCCTCCGGGGAATACATCTATGTCGTTATGGTAAAATTCTAATAAAAGTTTTGTTTCTCAGGATGCATTGATCATGTGTTCGACGCTGTTCGCCCTGGCCAGCACCGGCGGCGGCGGCGCTGGTGGCGGCGAGGATCAGAAGGTCAGTCAGTGGGGCGGCGCAGATGGAGAGTTTTTCTACAATTTTGAGCAGTGGGAACAGTAACGGCTGCTTAAGGGTGCCTTTCCACCAGAGGACTGCTATGCAGCTATGCTGCGAGAATGTAAAAGCTGAGCTACTAAATAAACTATATGACCATTTCCATTGATGCTAAGCTATGTAACGGAGCGAGTGAGATGTACTGTGAAAGTCGCCGTCGCAAAGTAGCTGCGCCAGGAAGATGTGCAGCTCGAGCTATGCCATGAATCGATTGTAGGGAAGACGACCCATAGCATGCATCCAGGCAGGCATCCATAGCATGCATCCATAGCACGCATCCTTCCATATAAAAAGGTCTTAGTTGAATCCGTTTCCACTAGTGCTATGCTATGTGCACCAATGAATATTATGATTGGTGGTTATCAAAGGCATCCATAGCAACGTAGCATAGCACATCTCTGGTAGACAGGCACCACTTTGATAACATTTAACGTTGGTTGGTAGGTTGACGAGCTAGCCAGCGAGATGCTGAACAAGCTGCCGGGGAAGATCGACGTGGAGACGACGGAGCGTATGATGGGGCCCGAGATTGTGATGCCCATGTGTGTGTCCTTGCTGCAGGAGATCGGCTACTACAATGTGCTCATCACCATCATCACATCCGGACTACACGTATGTCATCACCGTAGGTCGGAATTAGATAGAGTTATTCATGTACTTCACTGATTTAATACAGCGAAAGAATAAAGTGGATATGCCCCTTGATCCTGGAATTACTTTTATAGAGCAGAAAAATCCGGTGTGATTTTTAATATAAAGAACTTATTTACTTTTAAACAATAATTTATTTGTCTAATCTTTCTCTGATATTTTTATTTTTAATTATTCATTTGTAATACTGTTTTCCACACGAGCCTGTCTATTAGAAATCCCGGGAAGATCCATATTAATATTAACATTTCGATGCATGTAGGTACTAATATAACTCTACCTAATTTCGACCTTTAGTCATCACTAGAACACCATTTCACCTAAAAGGGGTAAGCAGAGTAGCTTAGAATCGCATAGCGATTAGTGGCGTTGTGATGAACAGCTCACAACCACAGATTTTTTTCCGCGATGTCAATGAGTCTTTGTTATCGGTCCAAGATAAACTTTAGAAAGTGTTGTAAGGCAGGCCTTACAACACTTTCTAATGACACTTATCTTTCTAATGAAATACTTTATTACTGTTTGGATGGGACCAGGGTTCCCATCCAAACGGAGAGGAGCAGAGACTAGAGGAAATGTTTTGAATAATCAATCATAGTTATTGGAACGAAGTTCCTTATCGCGCATTGTGAAAGGGGGCTAGACGGAAAAAAATCTTACGAAAAGTTGTCACGACACTTTTTGGAACGAAGTTCCTTATCGCGCGTTGCGAAAGGGTGCTAGAGCTCAAAGAGTGGAGTGGAACGGAGTGGAGTGGAGTCGCGACGATTATTTTTGTTAAGTGTATACAGTAACTTCGTTCCCTCCGGGTGTCCCTTGACACCTTTCAAGTTTTTATTTCCACATCGTTCTTCCGCTTACCTTTTGTGGAAATTAATCAAGCGGAGAGGAGAAAAGATATTTTATATGGTTTTTTTTTCAATATTGTGCCTTATTTTCTTCGCTCTCACAGCTCACATCTCTGCTACACATCTCTTCATTACATATTTTCTCTCCGCCTTGGTGGCAACCAACAGTCAGTGTTGCTGCACATCTTTCATCTACTCTCCTCTCCGCTTTATTGGAAACCGGGCCATATGAGCTGAGGATGAGATACCTGAAATGATAAATGCTTTTGTTAATTAAAAAAAACTTGATGCTTTATTTAATTTAATAAAGCACAAACAATTACCGCCTAACCACAAACTGCAAAACGAAATATCTGGTTGACCGAGCATCGCTCGAGTTGTAAAATGTCTATATCTTGGGAACCGAGCTTTTCTCGAACCTGGGATGAATCGATTCTTTGAGCTGAAAAACCCCTAATCTGTAACTTTCATGAAAATCCTTGGAGCCGTTTCCGAGATCCTAATTATTATATAAATAAATATACAAGAATTGCTCGTTTAAAGATATTAGATATTTATGTGCATATAATTATGTATTGAAAAGACACTATTTCCCCGTTTTTGAACGTCTAAACTAGCATGAGGTCGATCTCTAAGATTCAGCTCCGCTTGTCGAGGTCGTTCGATGGATGTTTGACTATGGTTTGTTCTACATGCTGGACTCTTTGATTCAGGAGCTGCGACGTGCCATTGAAGGTCTGGTCGTAATGTCAGAGATGCTAGAAGACATGTACCTTTGCATATTTGAGGGCAGGACCCCCGGCGTATGGCTAAGAGGTACGATAAAACTTTAAATTAACTTTTTATTTATTCATTTGCCTCAGACACAAGTATCCATAATTGAGTTACTAATCATTCTTACAAAAGAATGTTGTGTTATATCTGTGTAACGCATGTGTGTTTGCGGCAGCAGTTATGCCACATACCAGTTATGCACTAAATGTAGCCCATGTACGTATGCGGCAGCGGACACCCGCGCGTCGTCCCGCACGCGCTACCTGTCTAAAGCCCGGTTTCCACCGCGAGCGGAACAGACACATTAATGACTCAACGGGTGAAAAGAGTAAAAATGAGCTCGCTCCGGGAACTAAAAAACTCTTTGTTGATGGAAATACAAGTATGCAGTTTATGCTTGCGAGTTTAACGGAGTCATTAATGGGTCCGTTCCGCTCGCGGTGGAAACCGGGCTTTATAAACAGCGTGCACTGGCGAAGGCAAGTGTCAAAGTGACAAGTGACAAGATGGTCCCAAAAAACTGTCAAATCAGAGGAATTTTCTGAAAAAAAAATTGATGTAAAATGACTAGATGTAGTGTAATAAGCTGTAAAAATGATGGAATATACAAATTTCCGACAATGGGGATTGTCTTAATTTTTTAAACATTCGATTTTATTTCATTTTCTACAAATATAGAGCATTTTGAGAAACTAATTTGAATATTTTAATGATTGGCTCAGTAGATTTTTTATTTTTAATATTTTAATTTTTGAGGTAGGTGACGTCACCATTGGCCTAAAAGTTGTGCCGTTTCCTTACTAGAGCAAAATTAAAAAACTGTCAACACAACGTCAACTGTCTAAACGTCACTTACATCCCGCTAGGTTATTGTTTACAAAACAAAATCACTCCTAGATGAACATACAAAGGAATCTAAGGCTTCTGAAATACTAACATCAGAGTGATCTTCGCAACAGTACATTGTATAAACCTTGCAACATTCCACGCCGTCATCACGACACCACTTTTCTCGCAAATCTTCTATAGTACGAACAAAACGTTGTTTCGATTATTATTAGTATTATTGTTGCAAATTGGGACAAAGCACTTCCTGTATTCTATTTTACTTGTAGTTTATGTTATATTGCCGATGCCGATTTAACAGATTTAACCGAGATAATGAAGAAATTTGCAGTTACAATAAAAACTTGTTTGTTTACATCTTTGACATTTACAAATTGACACTTGTCAGTGGCCGTCTGACATCCCTGATTTTCTCATCAGGGATGTCACACGGCCACTGTGATGTACCAATATGAAATATTGGTACATCGGTAAAATGTGTCGAAAATCAAATACGAATGAAAAATCTTATTTTTCTTTTGCTGTTAATAGAGGGCAAAAAAAAAAGAGATTTTTTAGTAAGCAATACTCGATTGTAACTAAAGAAATAGATAACAGAGTACATCTAGCGTGGAAGAGATATTGGTCACACAAGGTTGTCAAAAATCCTCGGGTTCCTCCCAAATCTAAGAAAATATTTGATTTCTTCATTTTACCTATATTGACGTATGGATACCAATATGAAATATTGGTACATCGGTAAAATGTGTCGAAAATCAAATACGAATGAAAAATCTTTTTTTCTTTTGCTGTTAATAGAGGGCAAAAAAAAAGAGATTTTTTAGTAAGCAATACTCGATTGTAACTAAAGAAATAGATAACAGAGTACATCTAGCGTGGAAGAGATATTGGTCACACAAGGTTGTCAAAAATCCTCGGGTTCCTCCCAAATCTAAGAAAATATTTGATTTCTTCATTTTACCTATATTGACGTATGGATGTCAAACTTGGAGCATTACTAAACAAAATATGCGAAATCTAGAGCCCTGTCAACATAGCATGGAGCGTAGCATGCTCAACGACAAGTTAAAAGACAAAATCAAACTAGAGACATTACTAAACCAAACTAAAATCAACGAAATCACATATTGCCTAGGGAAATTGAAATGGAGATGGGCAGGTCATATGTTGAGGAGTACTAATAATAAATAGGCTAAGGACGTAACCAAATGGTGTCCAAGATATAACAAAAGAAAGAAAGGAAGGCAACGCCTAAGATGGGAAGACGACTTTCGAAAGATGGCTGGTGCTACTTGGAGGAGGATGACCTATAAACGGAAGGAGTGGCAAGCTATAGGGGAGGCCTTTGCGAAATCGAAAGACAATCTCAATATCGGTGTCTAATAATACATAATATAGATAGATATATAAAAGAGAGGGAAAAAAATGTAAACTTACTTTTAATGTTTTTGTTTTGTAAGATTGTTAAATAAAGGCTATAATAATAATAATACTCGATTGCACCCTAAAATTTCTCGTTTATTCTGTATTGTTGGTCAACGTCCAATCTTGGTTTTTTTTTTCTCGAGTAATAATCTTGGTACATGGTACGCGACACTGAAAACTTGTATGTATACCAAGACATTGGTACTTATGCCTGACAACCCTGGAAAATACTTGTCATTTATTTTTTAGGGTTCCGCAGCCAATGGCAGAAAACGGAACCCTTATAGATTCGACATATCTGTCTGTTCGTCCGTATGTCACAGCCACTTTTTGTCGAAATTATAAGAGATAGCTCTTACAATTTCGACAAAAAGTTGAAACTTTGTAAGTAGATGTATTATGTGAACCGCGTAAGGACTTTCACACAAAAATAAAACAAAAACCGATTTTGGGGGTACCTCCCATACTTAGAATTGAAACTCAAAATATATTTTTTTCGCCTTACCCATTCGTGTGGGATATTTATGAATAGGTCTTGAAAAATTACATTGAGGTAGTACTATCATTCTGTGATTGAGGTTACAAACATAATAATTTTTTTCTAAACTGAACAGTTTGCTCGAGAGACACTTCCAAAGTGGTAAAATGTGCCCCCCCCCCCCCTCTGTAACTTCTAAGCTAAGAGAATGATAAAACAACAAAAAAAAAATGATGTGCATTACCATGCAAACTTCAATTGAAAATTGTTTTGAACGAGATCGAGTTACTAGTTTTTTTTTTAACAAATCGTAAACTGCATTTTACCTTGCAAAGTTACAACTAACTACAAGAACTTTACTTGCTGCTACGGAACCCTTTATGGGCGAGTCCGACTCGCACTTGGCCGGTTTTATATTTTTTATATTTTCTGTTTTCTGAGGCAAAGATACAAAACTGTGTACAGCCAAAGGTTTGAAGAAGGTGTTAAACATTTGAAGGGCAAGGAAGGTCAAACGTATTTTATTAAAAATATCAATGAAATATGAATATTTTTCATTTTTAATTAGTACATAATGATCAGTAACGCTATTCCTCGAAATGGTTTTTCAATTACAGCATATTAAAAAAAATGAACAATGCCCATTCACACTATCAAGAAATAATGGGCAGCTGCTGTGACTGCTGTAAGAACAAAAATTGTATTATCACTAAGGAAAAGCTATATAATAAACAAATATCCACCCTTGCGAAAAGCCAAGACAGGCCGTTAGTTGAGTTTATTAATGAAATTCTATGATTATACCATAACTAAACAATCACACCTTTCAAAATAATATATCTACTTTTCTATTGGAGTT
Organism: Agrotis segetum; assembly: GCA_036375495.1. Taxonomy (NCBI): domain Eukaryota; kingdom Metazoa; phylum Arthropoda; class Insecta; order Lepidoptera; family Noctuidae; genus Agrotis; species Agrotis segetum. Next base: position 645,865 of record JAQSVV010000300.1, on the reverse strand, counting down.
TAAGTTTTATTACCTTGTATTTAATTCCATGAACATTATTTTTAGGGTTCCGTAGTCAACAAGGAACCCTTATAGTTTCGCCATGTCCGTCCGTCCGTCCGTCCTTCTGTCCGCAGTTTAGCTCAGAGACGCACAGTACTAGAGAGCTGTAATTTGGTGTAAATATACGGATTTGTTGTGCCGAAAAAGTGGTAAAATAAAATCTCGTAAAATATTTTTTTTAGGGTACCTCCTGTACTTACACGTAAAGTGATGTGCATCTGGACTGAGAGCCCGTTTTTTTTTTATTGTTGGATCAACTTGAAACTTACAGGGGTTTTAGTTAAAAATAGTAAAAATTCGATGCCGCAAAGCATAAATTTCTTAAACGTGAAACAAAGCTGTTATAGGCAAATATCTATGGCCCTCAGTTCAGACGCTCGCTAAAAACGGCTTAACATAAATCTCAGAAAGTACTACCTCTGTGATAATAATTTTTATTTTATATTTTACTAAAGAATTTCTTAAAGATTTTAAGAAATTTTCAAATTCCTAGAATATGGCATTACTGATTTATAGCAGTTTTACTTAGGGCTCTCAGTCCAGACGTTTATGAACTGAGAGCCCCACTGAAACCTAGCTTTAAATGAAGAAATACATACATTTGCTTCTTTTACCATAAAGTTGAACACCCCAATGAATTTCTTAAAAAGAAATAACGACATAGGAAGTAACTGTTGAAAGGTAAATTACAATTGAATTTTCGGTTAACGTCTGAACTGAGAGCCCTTATATTTTCGGTTTTATCGGCTATTTGCGGGCTCCGAGTTTAAAATAAATTAGCTGAAAAGTTTTAAGAAATTTTTAAGTAAAACTTAACATACGGTTTTTCTTCAAAATGCTGTACTTTACGAGAAAAACCATTTTTTAGTTTTTCATGCGAACAAGTTTTGTAGGGTAGCCATGATTTAAAAATCTCAAAAGTCTGTTTCAGACTTGAACTGACAAAAATCCACGGTGTCCTTCAATAGCCCTTTACGTTCCGGGTCCACGGTTACCTGATAAGACAGTCCCGCGACTCCGGCAGGCTTTTATTATTATTAATTATCTATTTCAGACCAGTGTAATAAATGTACTTATATACAGGGTGGAATTTTGTAATGCCACCTGGAGGGAAAGTACCCTTAATACTGCAGATAGAAAATTTTACTCAAAGGAGACATTCCTTTATTTTTGAATAGAAAGCACTGGAAGCGAGGGATCGCTCTAATTCACGGCGCTGTATAAATTCAGGTTTTTCTAACCAAAAACAGACTAATGTGTTCCTGGGAAGTTTGCTCCGCAGCAGCAGAGCAACTACTTATTTGTACTGTAAATAAGTGGCGAATATTGGGCAGTTTGAAAGGCCTATCAGCCTACTTTGAAAAATAAATAAAAACTTTGAAAAAATAATACATTTATTGATTTTAACTAAGACCGGAATGGTTTGATACTCCTGCCACACGCCCGTTGTATTGGTTGTTGCCTAGCAACGCCTAGGCTTGCAAAATCGCTTGTAGCCATCGCGCTAGGGCCGCCTTAGTCACTTCAGTGTGGCCACGAGCGGCGATTTCATACATTCAATATTATCGCGCCCGCCGCCGCCACCGCCTTAGGGTCAGCTCAGATCGAGACGTGACGCTGCGCGCACATTTCAATAGAGTTATTCAAAATGTAACTCTATAATAAAAAACAAAAGATACACCTTTCGCAACGCAGCGCGATGACGTAGCGATGCAATTCAAAATCTGACTTTGTTTACTACAAGAAAAGATACAAATTTGAAGTATCGTTGCGTCACGTCGCTTCGCGTCGCGTCTCGGTGTGAACTGACCGTTAGGCTCGCAGTCTGAGCTCTAATAGTAGGCATACACCATCCTGCCTATCGATACGATAGATTTAACGCTTGCAATTGTTTCAAATCGGCAGTTCGTCCATATACACCATACACCATCCTGCCTATCGATACGATAGATTTGTCACAACTTCAAATCTGCACCAGTGATGCCAACTCAGCAACTAGATCTGGCTATTATTCGGTGACGACAGCTACAATTTCTAGCACCTTTTCATTTCATCATGAGACTATCGAATTAGATTAAAAAAAGTGGTGCAAGCGATTTTCGACCTTATCGACATTAAAAATTTAGTTTGTTTTTCTCACATTCTTATTCGTTAACATTGCTCCTTCATTAAAATCCGGTGTTTGCATCATTGTCAATAAGGTCGAAAATCGCTTGATGGTCGGAAAATACTTGCTTAAGGATAGCAAGTTAAAAAAAGTGGTGCAAGCGATTTTCGACCTTATCGACATTAAAAATTTAGTTTGTTTTTCTCACATTCTCATTCGTTAACATTGCTTCTTCATTAAAATCCGGTGTCTGCATCGTTGTCAATAAGGTCGAAAATCGCTTGAAGGTCGGAAAACATTTGCTTAAGGATTGCAAGTTAAAAAAAGTGGTGCAAGCGATTTTCGACCTTATCGACATTTAAAATTTAGTTTGTTTTTCTCACATTCTCATTCGTTAACATTGCTCCTTCATTAAAATCAGGTGTTTGCATAAATGTCAATAAGGTCGAAAATAGCATGAACCTTTTTTTAACTTGCTTTCGTGGTCCCTTGACACCTCTCAAGTTTTCAATCGTATTTTGGTTTAAAAATAAAATGAATAACTCTTTTTTTTACGAGTGTACATGCGATCCATGTGCGAAAAGCCTCAGTTTTCCTGGTAAGGCCACGTTCACATGGCGATTATTTTCCCGTATACTGTATACAAGATTAAATCGAATAGAGCAGTAATAACAGCTGTTCACAAATGAAAACTTAAAAATAGTTTAAACGGCGTTCATACGGGAAAATCCCGTGTTTGAGAAATATAATATTTTACCGTGTACCGTGCAAAGTTGTCCTAAAACTGGTCAACTCTATTCGATAAAATCTCGTGTACGATATACGGGAAAATAATCGCCGTGTGAACGTGGCCTAACCGTCCCTGTAGAAAAGTAGCTATAAAGTTTAGCCACAAGTTACACTTTTTAGCTTTTTTTCTAGCACCTTTATAAAATTAGCTAACTATCTATGAAGTTGCTAAGATGGCATCACTGCTGCCGATTTGACGTTGTGTCAAAAACGATTTGATGACCTATCAAAATTGGCATGTCATGCCATCAAATTGGCATTCCACCCCCATACACGTTCAATTCTATTTGAGCAAATTGGCAGTTTTATGCCGAATTGACAAATAGGCAGTATGGTGTATGGCTACCATAAGACGTCACTCATAATTTTATGAAGATTAAATTTCCGAACGCAACCCTACATGTGCTGCCATCTTTGAAACTAACTGACGTTTGAGATTTTTGAATCATGGTTACCTTACAAAACTTGTTCGAATGAAAAATTAAAAAATGGTTTTTCTCGGTAAATACAGCATTTAGAAGAAAAAGCCGTATGTTAAGTTTTACTTAAAAATTTCTTAAAACTTTTCAGCTAATTTATTTTAAACTCGGAGCCCGCAAATAGCCGATAAAACCGAAAATATAAGGGCTCTCAGTTCAGACGTTAACCGAAAATTCAATTGTAATTTACCTTTCAACAGTTACTTCCTATGTCGTTATTTCTTTTTAAGAAATTCATTGGGGTGTTTAACTTTATGGTAAAAGAAGCAAATGTATGTATTTCTTCATTTAAAGCTAGGTTTCAGTGGGGCTCTCAGTTCATAAACGTCTGGACTGAGAGCCCTAAGTAAAACTGCTATAAATCAGTAATGCCATATTCTAGGAATTTGAAAATTTCTTAAAATCTTTAAGAAATTCTTTAGTAAAATATAAAATAAAAATTATTATCACAGACGTAGTACTTTCTGAGATTTATGTTAAGCCGTTTTTAGCGAGCGTCTGAACTGAGGGCCATAGATATTTGCCTATAACAGCTTTGTTTCACGTTTAAGAAATTTATGCTTTGCGGCATCGAATTTTTACTATTTTTAACTAAAACCCCTGTAAGTTTCAAGTTGATCCAACAATAAAAAAAAAACGGGCTCTCAGTCCAGATGCACATGTAAAGTGGGGGTTTTTTTTCTCGCGTACCCTCTACAAATAAAATAGAATACAGGAAGTGCTTTGTCCCAACTTGCAACAATAATACTAATAATAATCTAAACAACATTTTGTTCGTACTAAAGAAGATTTGCGAGAAAAGTAGTGTCGTGATGACGGCGTGGAATGTTGCAAGGTTTATACAATGTACTGTTGCGAGGATCACTTTGATGTTAGTATTTCAGAAGCCTTAGATTCCTTTGTATGTTCATCTAGGAGTAATTTTGTTTTGTAAACATAACCTAGCGGGATGTAAGTGACGTTTAGACAGTTGACGTTGTGTTGACAGTTTTTTTAATTTTTCTCTAGTAAGGAAACGGCACAACTTTTAGGCCAATGGTGACGTCACCTACCTCAAAAATTAAAATATTAAAAATAAAAAAACTATTGAGCCAATCATTAAAATATTCAAATTAGTTTCTCAAAATGCTCTATATTTGCAGAAAATAAAATAAAATCGAATGTTTAAAAAATTAAGACAATCCCCATTATCTCGCAATCGAATAAAGGATGCGTATTTATTTATATCAACCTTTCAGTCTTGCGCGCGCATCCCCACCGTGCGGGCGTGTTACTAAATGAACGTTTAAAGTTTAAAAATGTCGAAAGCAGTGAAATGTGTTTCCTGCAATATCGTTATTGACGAAATGTTATCGTATGTGCAAAACAAATTATCGGTTATTGATGAAGATACACTAGTGAGAATATGTTCCTCTGCGTTTACCAGCGAAGAGATTGAGAAATCGAAGGAATTATTATTCGAATCTGTTCCGGTGGGAAAAGCCATAATAAAACGCAAAAATAAGGGTAAGGAGCGGAGAGATCTGGTGGATATAGTGAGCGTGTTTAAAACTGTGGAACCGGACTTATTTCCTATCTTCGTTGCGAAAAATCTGGAACGGTTACCGCCGATTTTATTTGATCACCTCGATTGCACGAAATTACTTAAAGACCTGCTCAGAGTGCAAACCGAACTTAAAGAAGTGACGGAAACGTATGTCACGCAGGCTCAGTTGGAGGAGGTTAAGACTGTTATTTTAAAAATGCAGAATGACTCACTTATACCGGCGTCTGCCTGTAAAGTTAATAATATGAAGCGAGGCGGATGGTTAATGGATAGTGGACCTATTGGATTATCACACCTTCATAATTCGTCATTGGAGGAGTGCAGAAATGCAGTCGATGAATCATCGTCATCGCTAAGTGGGCTTGACAACATATCGCGATTTCGAAACATAAAGAAGGTAGACGTTGAAACTTCTGACAAAAATATAACGGCGACGACGAGGCAGCGAGCGCGAGGTGCGAGCGAGAGCCCCCCACCAGGCATCACGGCTGTCACCAGCCCGAGCGAATCCGACCGGCCGGCCTCTGTGACGTCTCCAGCGCGACTAGAACCGTGCGCGCCCCCGTCGACATTGCAACAACAACAGAGATCAGCTGTTACGAATAATACTAACTGCGAGAACAAACAGGGGACGGAGCGCACGAGTAATATTATGTCTGCCTACCAAACCGAGGCGGCTGGCAAGGATGACGGTGAAGGATGGCAACGTGTGTCACATCGTAGAAGACATATGAATTACCGTTATCACGGTACGGCTGGCAGTGCCAAAGATAACGCAGGGAAGTTCAAGGCCGCCGTGAAAAAAGTGCCAATATTTATTACGAAGGTGCACAAAGAAACGACAGAGAAAGATATAACCGATTACGTCTATCAAAAAACGGAAGAGGTTATATCTCTTGAACGAATAGTGTTGAAATATCCGAAACCGTATAACGCATTTAAATTCCTTGTGGCGGAATCTAAATTATCATTGTTTCTGAATAGCGGACTATGGCCTGAAGGAATTATTTTCAGACGATTTGTGAATTTTAAACTAAGAAATTCAAACGCTAACGGTGTAAACATAGGCACAGTGAACGGCTCAATGTAACTAGCTAAATGAATATAAAGTCTAAATACAAACTTATTAGTTACAATTGCAAGAGCTTAAAGCGCTCCGTGGATAGTGTAAGGCAGTTGTGTCGCACATCTGACATAATAGCCTTACAGGAGACATGGTTGCTGCCGGGAGATATTTCGTTCCTGAGCGAGATCGACGTGGAGTACGGCTGCACCGGGACGTCGGCTGTGGACACCGGCGCCGGCATGATGCGCGGCCGCCCCTACGGCGGCGTAGCGCTGCTGTGGCGAAAAAGTGTGTTTACCGATGTATCGGTTGTGCAGTGCGATAATCCACGAGTGTGTGCGGTTAAGATAAACGCGGGTCTAAGGTCATTCATGGTGTTCAGTGTGTACATGCCAACGGATAAAGATGTGAATTTGACGGAGTTTACGGACTGTCTCGGTTTGGTGAGTGCTGTCATAAACAATAGTAGTATAGAATCGGTATATATACTCGGAGATTTTAACTCTCATCCGCATGAACGATTTTACAGTGAGTTACAGAGCTTTTGTGTAGAATCGCAGTGGTTATGTGCGGACATTGAGTTCCTAGGGTTGGATTCTGGAACTTGCACATTTATAAGTGAAGCGAATGGGTCTAAGCGATGGCTTGACCATTGCATAGTCACTAAATCAGCCCGGGACACTATTGTAGGTGTGCAGGTTAAAGAAGACGTCCTGTGGTCCGATCATTTTCCACTTGAGATTGAAATTTTGTTAGATAGCATCAAACCTAAATTTCAAAAGAATTGTAGGCGTTATAACGATGTTCGCTGGGGTGATAGAAACTCTGAACAATGTGACATGTATACTAATTTATGTAATGATAATTTAAAATTAATTGACTTTCCCGATGAAATGACTGAATGTTGTGATTGTGTATGTAATAATGTTGACCACAGACTTGTTATTGATAATATGTACAACGACATAATTAAAATAATAAGCCAGGCAGCTTGTGACAGTCGGTCGTCAAATGTTCCCAGAAACAGAAGTCCTGTTCTCGGTTGGAACAGGCACGTAAGTGATGCTCACAGGACGGCCAGGGAAAAATTTGAGTTGTGGATGTTGTATGGCAGACCGACGGAGGGTCGCTTGTGGAATGATATGCAGACGACTCGTAAGATTTTTAAATCACGTTTACGCTGGTGTCAGAATCATACTGACCAAATAAAAATGGACATTCTTGCGTCGCATCACTCCAGGAGCGATTTCCGTAGTTTCTGGAAGTCTACAAACAAACATAATAGTAAACCAGGTCTACCTGTGAGTGTCAATGGTGCCTGTGACCTGTCGGCAATAGCAGATTTATTTAGGGACCATTTCACCGTTAAATCACCTCTGGCATCAACACAGTCCTTGAGCAATGAGAGTTGCAGTGGTCGGGAGATTAGCATCCGGTTTACGGCCAAAGACGTACGAGAGGCCATTAAATTAATGTCAAGGGGTAAGTCTCCGGGACATGATGACCTGAGCATTGAACACCTAAGGTACGCGGGACATCATTTGCCTAGAGTGCTGGCAATGTTCTACAGCTTGTGTGTAGGACATTCATACTTACCAGCGCCGATGATGAGGACTGTGGTGGTGCCAATTGTCAAAAACAAAACCGGTGATATTGGTGACAAATGTAACTATCGACCGATTTCTTTGGCCACTATTGTCGCCAAGGTACTTGACAGTTTGCTGAACACTCAGCTTGATAAACATTTACAGATACACGACAACCAATTTGGTTTCAAATCAGGCCTTTCTACTGAAACGGCTATACTGTGTCTGAAGCAAACTGTCAAGTATTACACGAATAAAAATACGCCTATTTTTGGATGTTTTCTTGATTTATCGAGAGCGTTTGATCTGGTTTCTTACGATATTCTATGGCAAAAACTACATCAAACAACGATGCCCAAGGAACTAATTCATACTTTCAAATATTGGTATGGGAACCAGATCAACGTTGTTCGGTGGTCGGGGGCATATTCGACTCCGTACAGGTTGGAGTGTGGCGTGAGGCAGGGGGGGCTGACATCGCCAAAACTTTTTAACCTGTATATGAACGCGCTTGTGGAGGAGCTCAGCAGCACACATGTCGGCTGTCATATTGATGGAGTCTGCCTTAATAATATTAGTTATGCGGACGACATGGTGCTGCTGAGTGCTTCTGTAGGTGGACTGTCACAGCTGCTGGAGATTTGTGTAAAGTATGCTGAGCGACACGGGTTAGTGTATAACGTTAAAAAGAGTGAGTGGATGGTCTTTCAGACTCGGGGAAGGTCCATAAGCCAAACACCTCAAGTTAGACTGAATGGTCACCCCATTAGCAGGGTAGAACAGTTTAAATATCTTGGACACTTACTAACCCCGGATCTGAAGGACGATAGGGACATTGAAAGGGAGCGTAGAGCGTTGTCTGTTCGTGCGAATATGATAGCGCGCAGATTTGCTCGCTGTTCGAGGGACGTCAAGATCACCCTGTTCAGGGCATTTTGCACGTCCTTCTACACGAGCAGTCTGTGGGTAAGTTATACGCAAAAGCAGTATAACGCTCTACGCATTCAATACAATAATGCATTCAGGGTGCTTTTGGGGCTGCCTCGCTTCTGTAGCGCGTCACGGATGTTTGCAGAAGCGCGCGTGGATTGTTTTCACACTACCATGCGCAAGCGGTGCACATCCCTGGTGCGCAGGGTGCGGGTCAGCCCGAACAGTATCCTGAAGGCCTTCGCCCAGCGCTTCGACTGCCAGTACGTGTATCACTGTGACATGGTACACGTACGGGCTAATGTGGAAATATTGTTTTAGTTATTTTGATTTGTATATTGTATTGTATTCTGTCTATTATTCTAAGTAATGTCAATAACTGAGTTGTAATTGGTCCTTGTTGGCTTAAATAAAATAAATTATTTATTATTATTTATTAGCGGGGTGAACAGCGGAAAACCAGTTTGTTTAGATTAACGTTTGTTTGTATTTAATAGGCTCCGAAACTACTAGACCATTTTTCGGTTTTCCAAAAGTATCCTTTATGGAACCTGACCGGGCATCAAATTCATTGAGTTCGAAGTTAGAAAAGCGACGAAGTCACGGACGGAATCTCAATGCTATTACTACTGTTTGGATAGTCTAGCAGATATTCAAATACCAGTGGGTTCGAGTGGAGAAGATTAAGGCCCGTATTACAGAACGTCACTCAATACTCAAGTATTGTATTACTTAAAACTAGATTCAAGGAATTTGATTGGTTGAAATCTAGATTTGAATAGAGATCAGTGCTTGAGTTTCGTTCTTTAATACGGGCCTAAGACATTTATGAAGATTAGACTGGACTGATACAATGAACAACAGTTTTGAACTTTAATTATTTTGACATAATTATATGTATTTCTGTTGCCGCTAATACACGAAAAATTAACAGAAAAAAATATGAGAGCAGCTTTTGCCCGATATTAGTATTACTAGCAGTTGCCAGCGGTTTTACCCACTACAACTCAAAAAATATCCCATGTAACATAAAATCGGAATAATAGCTATGATTTTTATTTATCCAGGTTATGTAAACTATATGCGTATGAAATTTCGTGCAAATTCGTTCAGTAGTTTTTACGTGACAGAGTAACAAACATTCCTGTATCCAAAGAAACTTTCACGTTTATCATATTAGTAGGATTCACAAAATACTTAGTTAAATATTTCCACAAAAAAATTCTTATGAGCGCGAGTCCCACTCATTTATCTTTTGCTCACTTGCTAGCTGGTGGTGTCACTTAATTGCGCTTTACTGAAGTCAAACAGCGATCATAGAATTAACTTATGGATACAGTGGCGTCTGTGTCATGCCAGCTCACTCGGTTGCAGGTCGTCCGTCCATGAAGCCGCTGGGCGCGTGGTGCCGCGAGCTGTTCCTGCGCGGCGCGCACCTGCAGGGCTGGGCCAACGCCCCGCGCGCGCCGCCCACGCTGTGCTGGCTGCCGGCCTTCGTGGCGCCCACCGGCTTCCTCACCGCCGTCATGCAGGTACGTGGGAGAGAGATGTGATGCAGGGCAGTTCCAACGTCGCCCACGCTGTGCTGGCTGCCGGCCTTCGTGGCGCCCACCGGCTTCCTCACCGCCGTCATGCAGGTACGTGGGAGACAGATGTGATGCAGGGCAGTTCCAACGTCGCCCACGCTGTGCTGGCTGCCGGCCTTCGTGGCGCCCACCGGCTTCCTCACCGCCGTCATGCAGGTACGTGGGAGAGAGATGTGATGCAGGGCAGTTCCAACGTCGCCCACGCTGTGCTGGCTGCCGGCCTTCGTGGCGCCCACCGGCTTCCTCACCGCCGTCATGCAGGTACGTGGGAGACAGATGTGATGCAGGGCAGTTCCAACGTCGCCCACGCTGTGCTGGCTGCCGGCCTTCGTGGCGCCCACCGGCTTCCTCACCGCCGTCATGCAGGTACGTGGGAGACAGATGTGATGCAGGGCAGTTCCAACGTCGCCCACGCTGTGCTGGCTGCCGGCCTTCGTGGCGCCCACCGGCTTCCTCACCGCCGTCATGCAGGTACGTGGGAGAGAGATGTGATGCAGGGCAGTTCCAACGTCGCCCACGCTGTGCTGGCTGCCGGCCTTCGTGGCGCCCACCGGCTTCCTCACCGCCGTCATGCAGGTACGTGGGAGAGAGATGTGATGCAGGGCAGTTCCAACGTCGCCCACGCTGTGCTGGCTGCCGGCCTTCGTGGCGCCCACCGGCTTCCTCACCGCCGTCATGCAGGTACGTGGGAGAGAGATGTGATGCAGGGCAGTTCCAACGTCGCCCACGCTGTGCTGGCTGCCGGCCTTCGTGGCGCCCACCGGCTTCCTCACCGCCGTCATGCAGGTACGTGGGAGAGAGATGTGATGCAGGGCAGTTCCAACGTCGCCCACGCTGTGCAGAGATGTTCCTATCATGCTTTTTGCTGCCGGCGGTGTTGCAGACGACGGCCCGCGGTGAGGGCTGGCCCATCTTTCGTGGCGCCCACCGGCTTCCTCACCGCCGTCATGCAGGTACGTGGGAGAGAGATGTGATGCAGGGCAGTTACAACGTCGCCCACGCTGTGCTGGCTGCCGGCCTTCGTGCGCCCGCCGCGCGACCGGCTTCCTCAGGTACCGCCGTCATGCAGGTACGTGGGCCGCGAGATGTGATGCAGGGCAGTTCCAACGGTACGCCCACGCTGTGCTGGCTGCCGGCCTTCGTGGCGCCCACCGGCTTCTACTCACCGCCGTCATGCAGGTACGTGGCCCGAGAGATGTGATGCACATCAGTTCCAACGTCGCCCACGCTGTGCTGGCTGCCGGCCTTCGTGGTACGCCCACAGGCTTCCTCACCGCCGTCATGCAGCGTACGTGGGAGAGAGATGTGATGCAGGGCAGTTCGCAACGCCGCGCGACGGCGGCGTCTACATCAGGTACACACACGACAGGGCAGGGCTTCGTGCGCCCGCCGCGCGACGGCGGCGTCTACATCAGGTACACACACGACAGGGCAGGGCTTCGTGCGCCCGCCGCGCGACGGCGGCGTCTACATCAGGTACACACACGACAGGGCAGGGCTTCGTGCGCCGCCGCGCGACGGCGGCGTCTACATCAGGTACACACACGACAGGGCAGGGCTTCGTGCGCCCGCCGCGCGACGGCGGCGTCTACATCAGGTACACACACGACAGGGCAGGGCTTCGTGCGCCCGCCGCGCGACGGCGGCGTCTACATCAGGTACACACACGACAGGGCAGGGCTTCGTGCGCCCGCCGCGCGACGGCGGCGTCTACATCAGGTACACACACGACAGGGCAGGGCTTCGTGCGCCCGCCGCGCGACGGCGGCGTCTACATCAGGTACACACACGACAGGGCAGGGCTTCGTGCGCCCGCCGCGCGACGGCGGCGTCTACATCAGGTACACACACGACAGGGCAGGGCTTCGTGCGCCCGCCGCGCGACGGCGGCGTCTACATCAGGTACACACACGACAGGGCAGGGCTTCGTGCGCCCGCCGCGCGACGGCGGCGTCTACATCAGGTACACACACGACAGGGCAGGGCTTCGTGCGCCCGCCGCGCGACGGCGGCGTCTACATCAGGTACACACACGACAGGGCAGGGCTTCGTGCGCCCGCCGCGCGACGGCGGCGTCTACATCAGGTACACACACGACAGGGCAGGGCTTCGTGCGCCCGCCGCGCGACGGCGGCGTCTACATCAGGTACACACACGACAGGGCAGGGCTTCGTGCGCCCGCCGCGCGACGGCGGCGTCTACATCAGGTACACACACGACAGGGCAGGGCTTCGTGCGCCCGCCGCGCGACGGCGGCGTCTATATCAGGTACACACACGACAGGGCAGGGCTCCGTGCGCCCGCCGCGCGACGGCGGCGTCTACATCAGGTACACACACGACAGGGCAGGGCTTCGTGCGCCCGCCGCGCGACGGTGGCGTCTACATCAGGTACACACACGACAGGGCAGGGCTTCGTGCGCCCGCCGCGCGACGGCGGCGTCTACATCAGGTACACACACGACAGGGCAGGGCTTCGTGCGCCCGCCGCGCGACGGCGGCGTCTACATCAGGTACACACACGACAGGGCAGGGCTTCGTGCGCCCGCCGCGCGACGGCGGCGTCTACATCAGGTACACACACGACAGGGCAGGGCTTCGTGCGCCCGCCGCGCGACGGCGGCGTCTACATCAGGTACACACACGACAGGGCAGGGCTTCGTGCGCCCGCCGCGCGACGGCGGCGTCTACATCAGGTACACACACGACAGGGCAGGGCTTCGTGCGCCCGCCGCGCGACGGCGGCGTCTACATCAGGTACACACACGACAGGGCAGGGCTTCGTGCGCCCGCCGCGCGACGGTGGCGTCTACATCAGGTACACACACGACAGGGCAGGGCTTCGTGCGCCCGCCGCGCGACGGCGGCATCTACATCAGGTACACACACGACAGGGCAGGGCTTCGTGCGCCCGCCGCGCGACGGCGGCGTCTACATCAGGTACACACACGACAGGGCAGGGCTTCGTGCGCCCGCCGCGCGACGGTGGCGTCTACATCAGGTACACACACGACAGGGCAGGGCTTCGTGCGCCCGCCGCGCGACGGCGGCGTCTACATCAGGTACACACACGACAGGGCAGGGCTTCGTGCGCCCGCCGCGCGACGGCGGCGTCTACATCAGGTACACACACGACAGGGCAGGGCTTCGTGCGCCCGCCGCGCGACGGTGGCGTCTACATCAGGTACACACACGACAGGGCAGGGCTTCGTGCGCCCGCCGCGCGACGGCGGCGTCTACATCAGGTACACACACGACAGGGCAGGGCTTCGTGCGCCCGCCGCGCGACGGCGGCGTCTACATCAGGTACACACACGACAGGGCAGGGCTTCGTGCGCCCGCCGCGCGACGGCGGCGTCTACATCAGGTACACACACGACAGGGCAGGGCTTCGTGCGCCCGCCGCGCGACGGCGGCGTCTACATCAGGTACACACACGACAGGGCAGGGCTTCGTGCGCCCGCCGCGCGACGGCGGCGTCTACATCAGGTACACACACGACAGGGCAGGGCTATAATTACTCCAATTTTTTTGTTACCCTTTTTCTTTTTTTTTATGACTTGAAAATAAATCAGAGAACAGTAGAAGTTGGTCAAAAGTAAATTGAAAAAAATCATGACTTGCGATGAAAAAAAAAAAAAAGAGTAATTTTCAGCAAGCTAATAAGTCAAAAGGGTGAGTATTCAGCATTTAGGGGGTGGGTGACGAAACCGTGGGTGAAATCTGGTTCTAAATGATATGGTGTGTTGTAGAGGCCAGTATCTGGAGGGAGCGTCGTGGTTCCGCAAGGACGGCTGTCTGCAGGAGCCGCTGCCCATGCAGCTGGTGTTCCCCATGTCGCCCATACACTTCAAGCCCGTGCGCATCACCGGCAAACGCATGCGAAGTAAGTCACCTCGTGCCATTGAAACTTAGCGTGTCCCCGGAACGTCAAGGGCAATTATATGAAGCCGTGGATTTTAGTCAGTACGAGTCTGACAGTCCCTTTCGCTCTACCCTGGGTGGGAGGACTCATTTGATGATTTCACCGCGCCAAAAATAAGACCATTGAAACATGCACCGAAATCATGACGGTCCGACGTAGGTATGCCAATTGGGAAGTTTCACGACAAGCTCGGCTCAGATGGCGATGCCAACGCATGATGTCATTTACTGTATGATTAAGGGAACTTACCTATGGCGCGATTCGACCGATTCCAACTACAAGTAAAAAACAATCTTACCACTACGACATAATAATATGTGAAATAAAATGCGCGGTTTGATGAAAAACGTTGACGACGGTCGAGCTGTAATTGCATCGCGCCATGGGTAAAGTCCTTGAGGCTCCCCATTAGACGGTCAATCATTTATGTGCATCTGGACTGAGAGCCCGTTTTTTTTTTATTGTTGGATCAACTTGAAACTTACAGGGGTTTTAGTTAAAAATAGTAAAAATTCGATGCCGCAAAGCATAAATTTCTTAAACGTGAAACAAAGCTGTTATAGGCAAATATCTATGGCCCTCAGTTCAGACGCTCGCTAAAAACAGTAATGCCATATTCTAGGAATTTGAAAATTTCTTAAAATCTTTAAGAAATTCTTTAGTAAAATATAAAATAAAAATTATTATCACAGAGGTAGTACTTTCTGAGATTTATGTTAAGCCGTTTTTAGCGAGCGTCTGAACTGAGGGCCATAGATATTTGCCTATAACAGCTTTGTTTCACGTTTAAGAAATTTATGCTTTGCGGCATCGAATTTTTACTATTTTTAACTAAAACCCCTGTAAGTTTCAAGTTGATCCAACAATAAAAAAAAAAACGGGCTCTCAGTCCAGATGCACATATCATAACTGATGGTTGAATGTTATATAGTAGTAGTCTATGGTTGAATGATGGAATTTTATTCGCCTACAATAATTTATGTCATGCAAACGTCAATCATCGCATTAGACGATAGGTTTTCCGTCAGTCAAAATCACTGCCATGGTTTTGCCATGGCAAAACCTACCGTCTAATGGGCGCCTAAGATTATAAAAAAGTTGTGTTCCGACAGACCGGTACGTGTGCCCGTGCTACTACTACCCGCTGCGCATGGGCGCGTTCGTGGTGGCGGTCGACTTGCCGTCCGGTAAGGAGAGCTCCGAGTTCTGGGTCAAGCGCGGCACCGCTATGCTTTGCACGCTCGCTGCTTAGACAACTGCCTCTTCCTAATTATACGTTTTAATTGCATTCGTTCTGTTTTATTTTGAATTTCCTACCTTTTTAACCGACTTCAAAAAAAGGAGGAGGTTATCAATTCGACTGTATTTTTTTTTAACCGACTTCAAAAAAAGGAGGAGGTTATCAATTCAACTGTATTTTTTTTTTTTTTTATGTTTGTTACCTCATATCTTGCGACTGGGTGAACCGATTTTCATGATTCTTTTTTTAATCGAAAGCTGGTGCTTCCCGTGTGGTCCCATTGTCACCATTTCAGGATCTGATGATTGGATCTTGGAGAAATCGAGGGCAACCCTCAAATTTTATTGGCTGACACATAGATTTTCGTAAATCTTATGAAGTAATTCAAGTACTTGCGTATGGAAATCATCATCTCATGTAGCTGAGCTGATGATGGAAGGTACAACTCCTCAAGTTAGAAAATTATCTTTGTTTTCACATATCTCCGGAACTACAAGTCCGATTTAAGTAATTCTTTTTTTGTTGTACTAGGTATCGTTCAACGTATGGAATACTGGAACAAATTTCATCAAAATCGGTTCAGTAGTTTTTGAGATAGGGAATGAATGAAAGAGATGTTAACGATGTTATTACCGGTGCTACGGATTACGAAATTCTAGTACACATGTAAGAAAATGATGTATTTGACAATAATTTTGGTTGAATATTTAAACTAAAAAGAGTACTTAAAATAAAAACTTTTTCTAAAAAAAATGTGACCGCCTTCAAAAACAACCACAAAAAAGGGTAAAATAACCTACAAAACTTTTCTTTCGGAAGTCGGTGACAAAAGAGACAATTAAATTAATAAAAAAAGTCACCGACTTCCGAAAGAAAAGTTTTGTAGGTTATTTTACCCTTTTTAGGGTTCCGTAGTCAACAAGGAACCCTTATAGTTTCGCCATGTCCGTCCGTCCGTCCGTCCGCAGTTTAGCTCAGAGACGCACAGTACTAGAGAGCTGTAATTTGGTGTAAACATACGGATTTGTTGTGCCGAAAAAGTGGTAAAATAAAATCTCGTAAAATATTTTTTTTTAGGGTACCTCCAGTACTTACACGTAAAGTGAGGATTTTTTTTTTCTTGCGTACCCCTTAAGTGTGGGGTATCATTAAATAGGCCTTTAAAAAATAATGTGAGTTTCCATTAACAATTTTTTGATAAAAAAATTCGTTTGTGAAATATTAAGCTTTAAAGTGCTAAATTTATGTGCATCTGGACTGAGAGCCCGTTTTTTTTTTATTGTTGGATCAACTTGAAACTTACAGGGGTTTTAGTTAAAAATAGTAAAAATTCGATGCCGCAAAGCATAAATTTCTTAAACGTGAAACAAAGCTGTTATAGGCAAATATCTATGGCCCTCAGTTCAGACGCTCGCTAAAAACGGCCTAACATAAATCTCAGAAAGTACTACCTCTGTGATAATAATTTTTATTTTATATTTTACTAAAGAATTTCTTAAAGAATTTAAGAAATTTTCAAATTCCTAGAATATGGCATTACTGATTTATAGCAGTTTTACTTAGGGCTCTCAGTCCAGACGTTTATGAACTGAGAGCCCCACTGAAACATAGCTTTAAATGAAGAAATACATACATTTGCTTCTTTTACCATAAAGTTAAACACCCCAATGAATTTCTTAAAAAGAAATAACGACATAGGAAGTAACTGTTGAAAGGTAAATTACAATTGAATTTTCGGTTAACGTCTGAACTGAGAGCCCTTATATTTTCGGTTTTATCGGCTATTCGCGGGCTCCGAGTTTAAAATAAATTAGCTGAAAAGTTTTAAGAAATTTTTAAGTAAAACTTAACATACGGCTTTTACTTCTAAATGCTATACTTACCGAGAAAAACCATTTTTTAATTTTTCATTCGAACAAGTTTTGTAAGGTAACCATGATTCAAAAATCTCAAACGTCAGTTAGTTTCAAAGATGGCAGCACATGTAGGGTTGCGTTCGGAAATTTAATCTTCATAAAATTATGTGTGACGTCTTAGTGCTCAGACTGCGAGCCTAACGGTCAGTTCACACCGAGACGCGACGCGAAGCGACGTGACGCAACGATACTTCAAATTTGTATCTTTTCTTGTAGTAAACAAAGTCAGATTTTGAATTGCATCGCTACGTCGCACTGTGGGCTGAAATCAGCGTTTCATAGACATTCAAATCATTTTCTTGAAAGTGTGGTTTTTTTTCATATGGAATGATAGAGGAGACTAATTACATGCCTAAAACTATATTTTTCTTGAAATGGGTACGTAAATGGAAGTGTGAGAATTTTTTCTTTAAAAATTTGTATGGAGACAACAATAAAAAATAAGATAACTCTGCTATCGCACAATTGGCCCTAATTCCCTTCTAGGAGATTAATCCTTGAATTATTTTGGATTTTTTGACATACTCGGTATCACGGCCTCAGGTGCGCTTTTTTTTTTAAAAATGATTATATTTTTTATTTTATTTTTTTATTTTAGTGGCAATTTCTTTGACCAATTTGGCTTAACATACATGAATATGATCGGAACAATTAACTACAACAGTTTTATAAAATAACCGACTTCAAAAAATGGAGGAGGTTCTCAATTCGGTCGGTATGTTCTTTTTTTTTTTTCTTTTATGTACGTACATCGATTACTCCGATGTTTCTAGTCCAATTAGTGTCATTCTTTTTTTGTTCGATGCAGTATACTTGCAGTGTGGTCCCATTAAAATTTCAGCCAATTTGGTTCAGTACTTTTTATTTTGTGAGCATTTTTATTGATTTCGACTACTTGGATGACATTACTTTTTGCGTGTTTGTTACGCGATTACTCCGCCAATGGGGATGGCAACTCAAAGCTAATCGTAGATGGCGCTGCGATAGTTGGTCCCCACGTCTACCTTGTACAAAAAAACAAACAAGATTATTTGTTATAAAAATTGAGTATAAATACAAAACAAATATCGAAAATTATTCGTCCATGCAAGTACTATATAATAAAAGAAGAATTAAGACGCCGCGGCGCATCTACAAGAGGAAAAAAGTGATTTAATTGAGTGGTTAAACATTTGATTTTACCGTAATAAATCCACAATTATTTGTAGTTGAGGTTTCAATTTTTGAGTTTAGGTATGTTTTACCTGTCCTCTCCTTTATCAAGAATATTATGCTGGTTTTGACTTTCTATTTTGATAAAATATCATAATGTTTTAAGTCAGTAATTTTAACCTTTTTTTCTATTTAGATTCGAGAAATATCACAATATATTTAATTTCTTAACACCACAACTATTACAAAACTCGTTCCAGGTGATAATTCTTCAATTTTCGAGCGATGCAATACTGGTACTTAACCTCCAAAAGAAAAGTAGATATTATTTTGAAAAGTGTATTCCATCATTTTTACAGCTTATTACACAACATCTAGTCATTTTACATCAATAAATGTTTTTTTTTCTGAAAATTCCTTTGATTTTACAGTTCTTTGGGGACCAAACTGTCATTTTCACTTTGACACTTGCCTTCCCCATTGTGGACCGATTTTCAAAATTTCTTTTTTTATTGTACTAGGGATCGTTCACCTTAGGGAATACTGCAAGTTTTATCAAAATCTGTTCAGCAGTTTTTGAGATAGGGAATTTTATTAGCATGTATACATGAGGGATGTTAATACCGGTGCCACGGATTACAAATTCTAGTGCACTTGTAAGGAAATGATGTATTTGACAAGAATTTGGGTTGAATTTATTTAAACTAAAAAGGGTAAAATAATAAACTTTAAAAAAAAAAATTTCACTGACTTCAAAAACAACCACAAAAAAGGGTAAAATAACCTACAAAATAACTTTTCTTTCGGAAGTCGGTGGCAAAAAGACAACGAAATAAAAAAATAAAGCCACCGACTTTCGAAAGAAAAGTTATTTTGTAGATTATTTTACCCTTTTTGTGGTTGTTTTTGAAGTCGCTGAAATTTGTATGGGACCACACTGCAAGTATACTGCATCGAACAAAAAAAAGAATGACACTACACTTCGGTCGGTATGTTCTTTTTTTTTTTCTTTTATATATGTACATCGATTACTCCGATGTTTCTAGTCCGATTAGTGTCATTCTTTTTTTGTTCGATGCAGTATACTTGCAGTGTGGTCCCATAAAAATTTCAGCGACTTCAAAAACAACCACAAAAAAGGGTAAAATAATCTACAAAATAACTTTTCTTTCGAAAGTCGGTGGCTTTATTTTTTTTATTTCGTTGTCGTTGTCGTAAAAGAATGACACTACACTTCGGTCGGTATGTTCTTTTTTTTTTCTTTTATATATGTACATCGATTACTCCGATGTTTCTAGTCCGATTAGTGTCATTCTTTTTTTGTTCGATGCAGTATACTTGCAGTGTGGTCCCATAAAAATTTCAGCGACTTCAAAAACAACCACAAAAAGGGTAAAATAACCTACAAAATAACTTTTCTTTCGGAAGTCGGTGGCAAAAAGACAACGAAATAAAAAAAAATAAAGCCACCGACTTCCGAAAGAAAAGTTATTTTGTAGGTTATTTTACCCTTTTTGTGTTTTTTTTTGAAGTCAGTGAAATTTTTTTTTTTTTTAAGTTTATTATTTTACCCTTTTTAGTTTAAATAAATTCAACCCAAATTCTTGTCAAATACATCATTTCCTTACAAGTGCACTAGAATTTGTAATCCGTGGCACTGGTATTAACATCCCTCATGTATACATGCTAATAAAATTCCCTATCTCAAAAACTGCTGAACAGATTTTGATAAAACTTGCAGTATTCCCTAAGGTGAACGATCCCTAGTACAATAAAAAAGAAATTTTGGAAATCGGTCCACAATTGGTGGAGTAATCGCGTAACAAACACGCAAAAAGTAATGTCATCCAAGTAAGTAGTCGAAATCAATAAAAATGCTCACAAAATAAAAAGTACTGAACCAAATTGGCTGAAATTTTTATGGGACCACACTGCAAGTATACTGCATCGAACAAAGAAAGAATGACACTAATTGGACTAGAAACATCGGAGTAATCGATGTACATACATAAAAGAAAAAAAAAAGAACATACCGACCGAATTGAGAACCTCCTCCATTTTTTGAAGTCGGTTATTTTATAAAACTGTTGTAGTTAATTGTTCCGATCATATTCATGTATGTTAAGCCAAATTGGTCAAAGAAATTGCCACTAAAATAAAAAAATAAAATAAAAAATATAATCATTTTTAAAAAAAAAAAGCGCACCTGAGGCCGTGATACCGAGTATGTCAAAAAATCCAAAATAATTCAAGGATTAATCTCCTAGAAGGGAATTAGGGCCAATTGTGCGATAGCAGAGTTATCTTATTTTTTATTGTTGTCTCCATACAAATTTTTAAAGAAAAAATTCTCACACTTCCATTTACGTACCCATTTCAAGAAAAATATATTTTTAGGCATGTAATTAGTCTCCTCTATCATTCCATATGAAAAAAAACCACACTTTCAAGAAAATGATTTGAATGTCTATGAAACGCTGATTTCAGCCCACAGTGCGTCGTCGCGCTGCGTTGCGAAAGGTGTATCTTTTGTTTTTTATTATAGAGTTACATTTTGAATAACTCTATTGAAATGTGCGCGCAGCGTCACGTCTCGATCTGAGCTGACCCTAAGGCCCGACGCTGCGTTACGCGGATGCACGCGCGGTTCTATACAAAAGTGCTCCGTCTCCGGGGTGCGGAGACCCGCGCGGAGCCACGTGCGGAGACCCGCGCGGACGTCCGTCGCGGGGCCACGCGCGGGACCACGCGCGGGGCCCCGTGCGGAGCCACGCGCGGGGCTACGCGCGGTTCAGTCAATAAGGGTGCTTATACACGGTGCATGTAACTGGAGCAAATAGAGAGCAAATTTTTTTTATGAAGACTCGAAAAATTCCTCCGGTGCTGAAATTTGGAATATGGTGAGAGTAGGTGATACAGATTATACATGCACAATAATGCAATTTTTTTTTAGCCGAGAAGTTCGGTTTTTTTATCAAAACATGAAAATTGCTTATTTATTTAACTCTCTGCGAAAAATCCCTCAGTCTCAATTTTTTTTGTAGTTAAAGGTTTTGTAGGTTTAAATGAAATAATAGGAAGAAAAAAAGTTAGAATAGGAAATTATAAACATCCAACTCGACTTCAGTGTCACTCCAAATCAACTTTTTACATATCGCGCTTTATCTTCTAGTGAGAATCTAGTGAAAAATTGCTCTGCCGATTTTTTTTTTATGTGATTTCTTTTCCTTAAACACATAGGTTTGTTACGTAATCAGAAACTTTTTCCTTTTTATACAACATTATTTGATGTCAAATCATTCAACAAAAACTATACAAGCACACCGTTCAAATGAACTAGCGACACTGCGTAAATCGGTCGCGTGTCCACGCGCGTGGCCACGTGCCCCCGCGCGGGTCCACGCGCGTGTCTCCGCGCGGCAACCCGGACGGGACCACGCGCGGGGCCACGCGCGGGACCACGGACGTGGACCCGCGACGGTTGCCCGTCGCGGGGACCCGTTTAACGCAGCGTCGGGCCTAAGGCGGTGGCGGCGGCGGGCGCGATAATATTGAATGTATGAAATCGCCGCTCGTGGTCACACTGAAGTGACTAAGGCGGGCCTAGCGCGATGGCTACAAGCGATTTTGCAAGCCTAGGCGTTGCTAGGCAACAACCAATACGACGGGCGTGTGGCAGGAGTATCAAACCATTCCGGTCTTAGTTAAAATCAATAAATGTATTATTTTTTCAAAGTTTTTATTTATTTTTCAAAGTAGGCTGATAGGCCTTTCAAACTGCCCAATATTCGCCACTTATTTACAGTACAAATAAGTAGTTGCTCTGCTGCTGCGGAGCAAACTTCCCAGGAACACATTAGTCTGTTTTTGGTTAGAAAAACCTGAATTTATACAGCGCCGTGAATTAGAGCGATCCCTTGCTTTCAGTGCTTTCTATTCAAAAATAAAGGAATGTCTCCTTTGAGTAAAATTTTCTATCTGCAGTATTAAGGGTACTTTCCCTCCAGGTGGCATTACGAAATTCCACCACAGGGTGGAATTTCGTAATGCCACCTGGAGGGAAATTATCTATTTCAGACCGGTGTAATAAATGTACTTATATATCTACAGAGATATATAAGTACATTTATTACACCGGTCTGAAATAGATAATTAATAATAATAAAAGCCTGCCGGAGTCGCGGGACTGTCTTATCAGGTAACCGTGGACCCGGAACGTAAAGGGCTATTGAAGGACACCGTGGATTTTTGTCAGTACAAGTCTGAAACAGACTTTTGAGATTTTTAAATCATGGCCACCCTACAAAACTTGTTCGCATG
The DNA here is from genome assembly GCA_036375495.1 of Agrotis segetum. NCBI lineage: Eukaryota > Metazoa > Arthropoda > Insecta > Lepidoptera > Noctuidae > Agrotis > Agrotis segetum. The sequence continues at coordinate 623,182 of JAQSVV010000300.1, read as the reverse complement.
AAAAACTAAAAAATGGGTTTTCTCGTAAAGTACAGCATTTTGAAGAAAAAACCGTATGTTAAGTTTTACTTAAAAATTTCTTAAAACTTTTCAGCTAATTTATTTTAAACTCGGAGCCCGCAAATAGCCGATAAAACCGAAAATGTAAGGGCTCTCAGTTCAGACGTTAACCGAAAATTCAATTGTAATTTACCTTTCAACAGTTACTTCCTATGTCGTTATTTCTTTTTAAGAAATTCATTTTGGTGTTTAACTTTATGGTAAAAGAAGCAAATGTATGTATTTCTTCATTTAAAGCTATGTTTCAGTGGGGCTCTCAGTTCATAAACGTCTGGACTGAGAGCCCTAAGTAAAACTGCTATAAATCAGTAATGCCATATTCTAGGAATTTGAAAATTTCTTAAAATCTTTAAGAAATTCTTTAGTAAAATATAAAATAAAAATTATTATCACAGAGGTAGTACTTTCTGATAGGCCGTTTTTAGCGAGCGTCTGAACTGAGGGCCATAGATATTTGCCTATAACAGCTTTGTTTCACGTTTAAGAAATTTATGCTTTGCGGCATCGAATTTTTACTATTTTTAACTAAAACCCCTGTAAGTTTCAAGTTGATCCAACAATAAAAAAAACGGGCTCTCAGTCCAGATGCACATCTAAATTTTGCTCGATTCGAGTGTCCCCCCCCTCTACCAGCTAAACGGTTATGTTTGGGGGTGTGAAAAAATTCACAATAGTAGTACATATAACGAAGTTTAAAAGAAAATTATCATGACTAAGTAGGCTTTACAACTTTACGAGTAATAGTCGACCAACTTATAAAATGTACTTGATATCATATTTTCTTAAACAAAATGTATCGGAGACAACTGCAAATGCAAGTTTGTCAACTTTATTTTTACAGCTTTATAGGTATGTTTTTTGGGGATAGGTAGGTTTTATCGTCAACTATTTTTAACTAAATTCAAAAAAAGGAGGAGGTTCTAAATTCGTTGTAACCTTTTTTCTTATGTATTTTTCCCCGATTTCTCAAAGACTCCTGGACCGATTTTGAAAATTCTTCTTTTTAAAATTAAACTCAGCGAATCAGTTTAGTTAGTTCGCATAAGTATTTTGATGGGCAACTACGGAACCCTACAGTGTGCGTGGCCCGACACGCACTTGGCCGGTTTTTGTGGTTGTTTTTGAAGGCGGTTTTAATTTTTTTTAGAAAAAGTTTTTTTTTTATGTTTGTTACCTCATAACTTGCGACTGGGTGAACCGATTTTCATGATTCTTTTTTTATTCGAAAGCTGGTGCTTCCTGACCCCGCTGCCTCGCGAAGTCGAGGCGCGGCGCGAAGACCTCCGGCGCGATCTCAGGGCAGTATGGAAGGAACGACTGTCGCGACCGACGGCCGGGCAGCCTATTTCCAAAGCCTATACCATTTCAGTCACGAGTCAAACTGTAATCGATTAGCTTTTGTTTGTGCATATTTCTCAACAAAACCTAATCTATCTCAGTAAAAAACTTGACTCAAATAGATTAGCTTTTGGAATTGATATTTTCAATGAAAATGCACGGACAAAACCTAGTTCAATATAATTCATATCACTCGAATAGCTAGACTTTTGGCGAGTTATTTTAAAACATTACGTACGAACAACACCTTGTCGAGTAGAGGCTCACTAGCTATATGAGTAAATTTACCTCGGAATTTAACTTTTCTTAAATTTATAGTACTACTTGATTATCGTAAATACGACTGTGGGCACCCCGACTCGGACAGGTTAGGTTAGAAGGGGATGGCGGGGTCTGAAAGACCCCGCCATCCCCTTCGTGGTTATTTTTTTTTAAACCACCCAGAAGTAGGAGCACCGCGAAGCGGTGCTCCGTCGACGTTTTCTAACATTTTTCTTAGTTTAGTGAAATTACATGATCTCTGACTTTATATTAGTATTTTTTGTCATAATTATCACTAGATACTTTTCTTGATAATTGGATTTCGTGAAATCCCTGATTTCCTCATTTCACTACGACATGTATAAACAAAACCTGGTCTTTTTTTTTAGAGTTTGGCTCGTGCGTGACTAAAATGGTATAGATTTTGTCCGTGCATTTTCTTTGAAAATATCAAAACAAAACCTAATCTATTTGAGTCAAGTTTTTTACTGAGATAGATTAGGTTTTGTTGAGAAATATGCACAAACAAAAGCTAACCGATTAGAGTCCGACTCGTGACTGAAATAGTATAGGCTTTGGAAATACGCGGCCGGGCACGCCGCAATTGCGGCGGTAAGACCCCTCTTTGAGGAGTGGCTGGAGAGAAGTCATGGCGTCCTGACCTACCGCTTGACGCAGGTCCTCACCGGACACGGAAGTTTCGGAAGGTACCTGTGTCTGATGCGAAAGGAGGAGACGCCTGGGTGTCACCACTGCGAAGATCGCCCGGAGGACACGGTGGAGCATACGGTGCAAGACTGCCCAGCTTGGGCGGAGCACCGACGTGTCCTCACGGCTGCGATAGGCGGAGACCTCTCGCGCCCGGCATTGGTTGCGGCCATGCTGCGGGGCGAGACGGAGTGGGAAGCGGTCAGCTCCTTCTGCGAGGCAGTAATGCTCGTAAAGGAGGAGGCAGGCCGCGAGCGAGAGAGGACAGCGTCCTCCCTCCGCCCCAGCCGCAGTGGTAGGCGCCCACGGCGACGGACGTCGCTAGATGATCTCCGGCCACCGTAGGCGCGGGCATGCGGGCAGCGAGTAAAGGGCAACTCGCTGCCCGACCAAGGACCATGCCCGGGTCGACGGCGCGTTGTGTCCCACGCGCGCCTCAAAGAGCGTCAGCATAATGACGGGGCCCCCCTCTCAGAGGGCCAAAGCCAAAACCGTAACCCCGGAACGTAACAGGCTATGAATGACACCGTGGATTTTAGTCAGTAGAAGTCTGACAGTCCCTCCCGCCCTGCCCGGGGTTGGAGGACTCATTTGATGATTTTACCACGCTAAAAAAAAAAAAAGCTGGTGCTTCCCGTGTGGTCCCATTGTCACCATTTCAGGATCTGATGATTGGATTTTGGAGAAATCGAGGGCAACCCTCAAATTTTATTAGCTGACACATAGTTTTTCGCAAATCTTATGAAGTAATTCAAGTAGTTGCGTATGGAAATCATCATCTCATGTAGCTGAGCTGATGATGTAAGGTGCAACTCCTCAAGTAAGAAAATTATGTTTGTATTCGCATATCTCCGGAACTACAAGTCCGATTTAAGTAATTCCTTTTTTTTGTTGTACTAGGTATCGTTCAACTTAGGGAATACAGCAAATTTCATCAAAATCGGTTCAGCAGGTTTTGAGATAGGGAATGAATGAAAGAGATGTTAACGATGTTATTATCGGTGCTACGGATTACAAAATTCTAGTGCACATGTAAGAAAATGATTTATTTGACAAGAATTGTGGTTGAATATTTAAACTAAAAAGAGTGAAATAAAAACTTTTTAAAAAAAAATGTGACCGCCTTCAAAAAAAACCACAAAAAAAGAGTAAAATAACCTACAAAACTTTTCTTTCGGAAGTCGGTGGCAAAAGAGACAATGAAATTATTACACAAGGGAACAGCATTTTTGTTGCATGAAATATTATGACTAATTTTATACTTTCTCGGGGTGCTGATTTCAGATCTGAAGTCAGATTTTTTGTATCAGCTTTAGTTTTTGAGATATCATTAAAACGCGTTTTTAAGGAAAAATCTATTTTTCATGAAGAAAACCCTTAGAAAATCAACCAAAACTTATAAAAAAAAATCTTTTATAAGATTTTCTTGCTTGACTTATCTCACGAGGGCTGTTTTTGAAGGTCCAGCAATAATCCGCCATCTTGGAGCATTCCAGTGACCCTGGTAACGTGCCTCCATAGCCCGAATGTCTTCGATGAAACCTCTTGTTCTTCACTCAATTCACCAAGATTTTCAGGGAAACGGTCTAAATGGCTTTGGAGAAAGTGTACCTTGATGCTCATATCACAACCAAGCAGCTGGTAGTGTACCTGGGACTCGTCCTCGACAGCCGGTGGAACTTCAGGGAGCATTTCCTGAGTTTGGCCCCAAAGCTGAACCGGGCAGCAGGCGCCCTCAGGCGACTCCTGCCCAATCTCAGCGGGCCAAACGCCTCCTGCCGTAGGCTGTACGCCGGCGTCGTGCGGTCCATGGCCCTCTACGGGGCCCCCGTGTGGGCCCCGAGCATCCGGACGCGACCACTAAAGTTGGTCGCATGCCAGAGGGTCATGGCTATCCGGATGATCCGGGGATACCGCACGATTGCCGGCGAATCGGCCAACCTTCTTGCCGGATTGCTGCCCTGGGATCTGGAGGCGACTGCCCTCCAGCGCGTCTATGAGTGGCGCGTGGAGGCGCAGCGCCGGGGCATAACCCCGCTGCCTCGAGAAGTCGAGGCGCGGCGGGAAGAGCTCCGGCGCGATCTCAGGGCAGTATGGAGGGGACGACTGTCGCGACCGAAGGCCGGGCACGCCGCAATTGCGGCGCTAAGACCCCTCTTTGAGGAGTGGCTGGAGAGAAGTCATGGCGTCCTGACCTACCGCTTGACGCAGGTCCTCACCGGACACGGAAGTTTCGGGAGGTACCTGTGGCTGATGCGAAAGGAGGAGACGCCTGGGTGTCACCACTGCGAAGATCGCCCGGAGGACACGGTGGAGCATACGGTGCAAGACTGCCCGGCTTGGGCGGAGCACCGACGTGTCCTCACGGCTGCGATAGGCGGAGACCTCTCGCGCCCGGCATTGGTTTGCGGCCATGCTGCGGGGCGAGACGGAGTGGGAAGCGGTCAGCTCCTTCTGCGAGGCAGTAATGCTCGTCAAGGAGGAGGCAGGCCGCGAGCGAGAGAGGACAGCGTCCTCCCTCCGCCCCAGCCGCAGTGGTAGGCGCCCACGGCGACGGACGTCGCTTGATGATCTCCGGCCACCGTAGGCGCGGGCATGCGGGCAGCGAGTAAAGGGCAACTCGCTGCCCGACCAAGGACCATGCCCGGGTCGACGGCGCGTTGTGTCCCACGCGCGCCTCAAAGAGCGTCAGCATAATGACGGGGCCCCCCTCTCAGAGGGCCAAAGCCTGCCGGGGTTGCGGGATTATTTCCTCACCGTGACCCCGGTACATAAAGGGCTACTGAAGGACACCGTGGATTCTAGTCAGTACAAGTCTGACAGTCCCTCCCGCCCTGCCCGGGGTGGGAGGACTCATTTGATGATTTTACCACGCTAAAAAAAAAAAAAAAAAAGCAGCTGGTAGTGTGAAAATATCAGTTAATTATGCTCCATATAGCTTCAACATATTTGTTTCCCAACTATTTTTTTGTTATTTTTCCCAATGGCTCTCCGTTGCTTATATAGAAAGACCAAGGGTTCTGACTTATACACTGGGGTCTTCCTGATTAAGGGGCTGGGGGTCAGCAGAAATATCTGGGTTAAAATTGTTGTACCACTTTCATAACTTGAAGAAGAGCTTTTTTTTCTTCTAAAATGGGATTATTTGGTATAGATGAAGAAGCTTGAGAAACTGGAGCAATGACGGAGCACAAGACTGGTCGAGTAACAGATAAAAAATTAGGGTAAAACCGTTTCAGACGGTTTCTTTTCTAAATCTCCTGTTTATATCATCCACACAAGAGTAGCAATCATCTTGATGATTGGAAAGTTAATGCCACATCATTGGTGTTTGATACACACAATGGGGTTTTTTCTTATTCCCCCTTAATCTCGAAGACTCCACATATCTTTTACTTACCCAATGAGAAACCCAGTACTTGTCACGGATGGCCAAAGGGAATCCAAAGTAATCAAAATACACCTATTTTATGAACTCCGACACACTTAGTCCACGATTTTTTAATGTATATTCACCACAGATGTTAAAAAAGTAGTTGGGATTGTTCTTACAGATATTTGTCGACGTGGACATTGTTAAACAAAAAATTGTTCTAAAGAACAGCTCGGTAGATTTGAAAATTAAATGCGACTAGTACTAAAATATGACTGATACCTGTATCTCAAAAACTAGAGCTGCTAGAAAAAAACTGAGAGTAGATTTAAAATCAGCGACCTCCAATTAGTAAACAACAGACATAAAATTCCATGCAACAAAAAAAAAAGTTCATTTTGTTCCCTTGTGTTATGCTCACGGCCCAAATACATAGCTGCTAGTCAAGCCATTGTATTTACGCCGAATAAGGTTTTGGGCACTTGCAGCAGCACAATGCACCAGCACAGCACGCTTTACCGGGAAGTTTTATTTGTATTTTTAACCCCTCACCTTCTCCCCCTTGGTGAAACATGGTGAGGTTTAATACTGCACCCCTTGTATTATATTTTGTATTTTAGTACGTACTTCTCAATATTTATAAAATACAGGTAAAGTATCATCTAATGATAACATAGAATGAATGGTATAATAACGTTTAGAGGTAAGCCGGTTGCAGGTTGTTTTTGACTGACGCCGGGCGATAATAATAATAATAATATTGCACAACTATCACACAACGCCATCTAGTCCCAAGCTAAGCAGAGCTTGTGTTAGGGGTACTAGGCAACTGATAAACATACTTATATATTTCTAAATACATACATATTATAGATAAATTACACCCAGACACAGAACAAATGATCGTGCTCATCACATGTATCGATTGTAGGGAAAACGACCCATAGCACGAATCCATAGCACGCAGCCATAGCACGCAGCCACAGCACGCAGCCATAGCATGCATCTTTTCATATAAAAACACATCTTAGTTGAATCCGTTCCCACCAGTGCTGTGCTATGTAAACCAATGAATATGATTGGTGGATATCAAACGCATCCGCAGCAACGTAGCATACCACATCTCTGGTGGAAAAGCAGCCTAAGGGATAACTCTGCGAAAATTCCTCAGCCTCAAATTCTTTTTTTAATTTGTTTAAATGTATTAGAATAGGGAAGTATAAAAATCCAACAAATTTTCGATTACTTAAATCGAAAATTAAAATCGGCATAGCAATTTTTCACTAGAAGTTAGAGCGCGATATTTATGTAAAAAATTGATTTGGAATTACACTGAAATCGAAAATTTGTTGGATTTTTATACTCGTACTTACCTATTCTAATATTAACAAACACAAAAAGAATTTTAGGCTGAGGAATTTTTCACAGAAAGTTATAAGCAATTTTCATATTTTTGTCATCTCCAAAAAAAAAAAGTTGGATTATTGTGCATGATCTGTAATCTGTATCACCTTCTGTCATCACAGTCATGCCAAAGGGGTTTGAACTTTTTTGTATGGGCCGTGTACCAGATGCCATCCGCCATTTTGATTTTTTTTCAAAACGGCGTACACGAATGAAACATTAATAAATCGATAGATCACATCAATACAAACATAAAATGTAAGGGGCCAAACCTCGTAAACCGTCACGTTTCAGAGTTATGAGCTGTCAAACATGTAAAATTAGTGACACATTTTTTCTTATTTTTTGAATATTTGGATGTTTAATGATCAAAAAGGATACTTCCGCAACAAAACTAATTCAATATTAGTTTTTACACGCATTTTAAATGCTGAAATTGCGTTAAACGAAATAATCCTATGTAAAAGCATTTGAAATGCGTGAAAAACTAATATTCAATTATTTTTATTGTGGAAATAACCTTTTTGATCAACAAACATTAAAATATTAAAAAAAAAAGAATAAATGTGTCGCTAATTTTACATTTTTGACAGCTCATAACTCGGAAACGTGACGGTTTACGAGGTTTTGCCGCTTACATTTTATGTTTGTATTGATTTGATCTATCGATTTATCAATGTTTCATTCGTGTACGCTGTTTTGAAAAAAAATCAAAATGGCGGACAAGGAACTGGTACAAAAAGCACAAAGCCCTTTCAGTGCCGGAGAAATTTTTCGGACCTCATAAAACGGGCGTTTTTCCATTAGATGCCAACGGCGCCGGCGTAGAGCCGGTGCGGGGAAGCAATAATGTATGAACGGCGGCCGGCGCCGGCGCGCCATACGTATATACGCCATACCAGGCCTGGCTCACTCCGCAGTGTAGGTATAAAACTGCAAGCATTGGCGGGGACCACTTCGGCGTGGACATTTAGCCTCTGTTCAGACACGGCGGGAACCGCGCGATTCCCGCGCGGGAATCGCGCGGTTATGTCTGAACGATTACTTAATAACTCATACAAATAAGACTCACGCGATTTCCATGCGATTCTGAAATCGCGCGGTTCCCGCCGTGTCTGAACAGAGGCTTAGTCGGTTGCCGTGCGCCGCCCACTACGCACGCGCTTACTTATATAATATTTAAGTTTGGTGTTTGGTTGAATTTACGCATGAGTTTAAAAAAATATATATGATGAGGAAAAAAAAATACTGCATAACGTTTGGTTGTTTAAATAATGACAGTGATAGGAGCCTCACTTTTCACACACTACCGCGTGATTTCGAAAGGTAAGAAAAAAAGTGAATATTTATCTATGTAGTACACATTTAATAATGATCAAAAAACTATCTACCTGCTTGTGGCGTGCTTATTAATGTCATTCAAGTACCGGCTAGTAATCATGATCAGTTAACCAATTCATTGCGGCAGAGAAAAATAACTTTATATGTCAGGTGCGGGGCGGTTTTCGTCTATGACGCCGATGGGCGTCCTCAGCACCTCAAATGGATAATATAAAACGCCGATGGGCGTTTTCAGCACTTTTCAAAATGATTAATAATTCTTACGTTAAAACAAAAAAACAAAAGGTTAATATCAGAGGTGGTAAACATTTTCTTACTTTTACAATACCACTATTTATTATTCAACTAAATCATTAAATCTGATATTGAAATAAATTAATAGCTTCTTTTTAGAAATATACTTATTTGTATGAATCACAAAAACTTCATGGTTGGTTTTTATTTTTAAATAGACATTAATATATTCCACAACTATAATAATAAAACATTATTTTGAAAGTTGGGAAAGAGAACGCATCGCACGAGTTCGGGAATTAAAAAAAAGCAATGGTGTGTTTTCACATCCCGCACGCTATACGTCCCTGCAATACGCCACTTTTTGAGCAACTGTATTAAAAAAATATTAACCGTCATTTAGTGCAAACTACCTACTTTTCAAACGAAAGTGAACCTTAACTTCAAATTATAAAGGTTAACTTTAATCTGTGTACTGACCGGTTCGGGATTAGCTAAGAGAAAAATTGGAACTAAATTCCACATCGGTAAGACTTCAGTTCAGTTCAGTGTTGTTATCGGTAAAGTCTTATTAAGTTTTATTGAATTTATACTTATGTAAATATACCCTACACAATTTTATGTCATTAAAAGTCATACCTAACTCGTAAAACCAATGCAAAATAGGAAATAAAAATTATGCGATGTAAGTGTTCGCTAAAAATACCTTTATTATAGAAAAGTAATAATTCACAAAATATATTAAGAATCCTAGGTTGTTAAATCCTGGAAAACGCCCATAGGCGTCTTCAGCACCTAGAAAGGATTTCGCATTTTTTTTTATAGTTAAAAATCCGGAAACTGTGAGCAATACTTTGTGCATTCAAAAAAAAATAGCATCTATTGCAAAATTTTACTTTTTAGGCTGGTTTTTGCCAAGATATAAAGAATTGTAAAAAAACGCCGATAGGCGTCCTCCGCACCTGAATATGAAATAAAAAGACGCCGATAGGCGTCTGCCGCAACGAATGGGTTAAGCATGATTAGGTAGGTTACAAATTTGGCCTACAAGACGACCAAGATAAATAAAATAGACGATTATCAAACCTGACATCACTCTCACTCACCTAAGCTACATACGGGTAGGTCGAATTATGATCGGTAGAAAGTAGGAAGATGTTTACGTTATTGTTTAGACACGTTCAAACTCAGAAAATGGCTACACTACGCATTCAAGGTCAGCGATCGTAATTCTCTTCGCGACTTTTTTACCTACTTACCTACAAAGACACGCAACACGGGGCCTGTGACAATGAAATGAATGAAATGAAAATGATAAGGACTAGTTACCTATTTTGCCGTAAACGATAACAATCGATCTTTAAAGTTATGACTACAGCTTGGCCAGAACGGATTGAAACGGAACTAATCTTTTTGTTTCTGACAACGTTTTAAAATTTTTGATATTTCATGTAAACAAAGACCGTAGGTTTGTTAGATTTATAAGTTAATTTTATAAGGAGGTAATGAGGAGTGATATATATTTATGTTAATATTAATTAACATAAATATATATGTAATTAAATAATGCATAAAATACGTATTCCTAACTAACTGTGCCCAAACTCGCGAGTCGCAACCCTATTGAGCTTGACCGACAGTAACCTTTTAATGTCGTTGGCGTCAGATAAACTAAAATGAACTCTCGCGCGTCACTATTCAGTTCATTTTTGCTTGCGCACGGGAAGTTTAGGCTATTATAAAAGTAGGTGGGTGATGCGGGTGCAAGTAAAAATGGACTCTATTCTTTCGTGCATAGATTTTACATTTGTTTGTTTTCTTTTTGGGAGTAAGCCTTCTGTGCCTTTAGGTACTATTATATATTCTGTGGCCATACGCCAAAAGCGAGCCATACGCGTTTCCATACATTTTTGTTTCTCCGGCACCGGCACGGCGCCGTCGTCGTTGCCGTGCCATCCCGTCTAATAGAAAAACGCCCTATGCCTCGTTGACTGGACTAAAACTTATTCGAAATAACAGTCCAAAGTATACGAGAACTACCATTTATCCGCACTAGGGGAAGTCAGGGTAAGCAATGCATAAGGATTGTAACAAAAACACTGTGATAATATTCACCATTATAATTTTGAATTAAATTTTATATTTATTGCTTAGACGTATTTTCCAACGAGAGGTACTATTTATATACACAAATTATGAACAAGAACAAGTAATGGCAACATTGGCGTTCCCTACATAACAGCGTAAGTCCCGAGTAGATTGGAAGAGTGTAACTCCATGAAAACTGGCTGGTTGTTGAGGTTCAGTAAGCAGTACTTTAGGTGAGCCGTCTTTCCTGCGACTGCTTTCTGTGTGTCTGTGAAAGATATTTGTTAGGTCAGATCATTTGTGTCTTATAAATGAGGGTACCGTCTCTTTAATCAGATCGATGATGATGGCAGTATTAGTTTTCTAGGCCACATTCTGTCATTTGTTATAGATTTAATAATTAACCTTACTTTTATCCCCTTGGATCTATCAAAGGAAGTTTTTTATACATACCTCCCAGTTTGAGATGAAGAAGCCGTCAAGCGTTCCAATTCTATCTTCCCAAGCTTTCAAGATGATATAAAACTGGATGCCTGACTTTAGGTGGTGGTGACTTTTCGTGGTACTTGTGCTGTTTGTGACTGGCAGGACTGCCATGCGGTTACCGTTGCTGCCGTGCTAGTTGGAGTGACTTCTTTCTCGCTGGCTGATGACAGGGGTCATGTGACTACTTAGTGTTGACCCTCGTATGGAGTAGACGACAGTCATTGTTTGTAAGATGATCCGCATGTTTCTACTGCATATTAGCACAGTATAAATATCTACAGTAGTTGATCTCGGCCGCATGATAGAAATAAATACCTACAGCCGCGCGGTACGTAAACATGCGTTAGGGCTGTCCGACCACTGTGCGGCGCATCCCTCGCGCAGGCAGTCGACCTAATGCAACCGAGTGCGCACACTCAAACACGGAGCGAACTATGTACGCGTGAGCCCCAGATATACGGTAATCTATGTTCCTAGAAAAATATTCATGACTGTGATATAATTTATGTAGTACACTGAATATACGTTGATTGTACACCGTACCGTAGGTAAATGAAGCTCACTGCTTCATTTCCGTGTCCGCCGACAATCCCACCGCGCCGTTACACCATGTGTCTTTACTTTGAATCACACAAACTAACAAAACACACATGCACCGGAGTTTTAACACAAGCGTAAGTACCTACCGTATCATGATTCATTCAGGACCGCCTTTAGCTTACCTATTTCACTTGTCTCAGTAACTTTACTTTATTCATATAATTTATTGTATTTATTAATCCAAATACCCTTTTTTTCATGAGATAAAGGAAAATACATAACCATTAAAAAGTCACACATTATGTTCCTACCTACTAGTTACTAATAAGTAATATTTTTTTATAGTCAGTACTTACCTATCAGAGGTTGCAGGTAATTTAAAAAAACATATGTCTGGATGCGTTATTGTTGAATTCATACACCCAAAAACAGCACAATATTTTCTACTCGTCATATTAAAATAGGTACTTTAACTGGTTTTGCTAAAAAAACAACGCACCGTCCGTTCATCACTACGGTACGGCCGTGACTGTCTGCGCCTCAAGCGCGCCCCGACATCGAGTCACGTGGTATAGCTCGCGTTTCGTCCGTTTGTATGAAGATCAAATACTGTAGATATTATTACCGTGATATTAGTTTGCTGATATCAAACATAGTGCGCATACATTCCTTACAGCGCATTTGTGTTTGTCGGACTTGTTGAGACTTACGAAGTCGTCTTAGTCTCTCCCAATCATGAGTAGGTACGCTAAGTACAGATGTTAAGAAAATATGTGGTGTCGTAATTATTATAAAAGAAAAGCCTTGGTCAGTAGTTATTTTGAAATCGGTAGGTACTCTGTCATTATGAACTGTAGCAATGCAGCTAGTTCTGAGATGTCTCAGTTTTTTGAGTTGTCTCGGGTGCCGTAGTTGTTGCCTCCTGTTTTTGAGTTGTCTCGGGTGCCTTAGTTGTTGCCTCCTGTTTTTGAGTTGTCTCGGGTGCCTTAGTTGTTGCCTCCTGTTTTTGAGTTGTCTCGGGTGCCTTAGTTGTTGCTTCCTGTTTTTGAGTTGTCTCGGGTGCCGTAGTTGTTGCCTCCTGTTTTTGAGTTGTCTCGGGTGCCTTAGTTGTTGTCTCTGGTTTTTTTGTTGTCTCGGCTGCCTTAGTTGTTGTCTCTGGTTTTTTTGTTGTCTCGGCTGCCTTAGTTGTTGTCTCTGGTTTTTTTGTTGTCTCGGCTGCCTTAGTTGTTGTCTCTGGTTTTTTTGTTGTCTCTGGTTTTTTTGTTGTTAAAGGTTTCTGAGTTGTCTTTGTATCTGTAAAATAGAATTAGCACTAATAGTATCATCAATCATTGACCAACACAGATGTACATTGGAAAAAACTAGAGAAAATGAATGAGTAGCGTTGTATTAACGTCGTTCCGTCCGAGTCGGGATGCCCCAAGTTCCGAGCTCCTTCGCTCACTCTTGTATTACCTAATTATCAAAACAAATGTTGACATCGCAATAGTCAAGGTAAGTAGGTCATTTTAAATTATTTGTAGGTATGACAAATTATTTGTATGACAAATCAATACCTTATTAGATTTAAATCATTATAGCTTTACTAAATATTTTACTAATAGAGTGTTATTTCAAAAATGTTTTATAGAAAATCATAATAAATGAAATTATATTTAGAATATCGTTTGATGGTTATAGCACAGGTTATAGTAAAAGAAAGTAAATCACATTAAATTAGGTCGTATTAATAATGATTATTACAGTTTTGTAATTCTTTATGTTTATCAAAAGCAGCACACCATGGTGATATGATAATGTCCTTAAACGGGAGTCTGCTCTCGACGCGTTGTAAAATTGTTTATAATTAAAAAAAATACCATGAATAAAGTAGCTACTTACCGGGTTTTAAACCTCCTAATGCCGCATCAACTGTATTCAGCGCACCTTTTACTACCGCTCCAGCTGTATCCAGCGTACCTTTGACTGCCGCGTCAGCTGTGCCCAGCGTACCTTTGACTAGGGCGTCAGCTGTGCCCAGCGTACCTTTGACTACCGCGCTAGCTGTGCCCAGCGTGCCTTTGACTACCGTGTTAAGCAAACCGAATAAAGGCGAGCTCGAGCTCTCCTGTGCGAAGGCTAAAGCCACCTGTAACAATTTAATTGACAGTTAACAAGATACACAATAGGTAGGTACATTTTTAGGGTTCCGTAGTCAACAAGGAACCCTTATAGTTTCGCCATGTCCGTCCGTCCGTCCGTCCGTCTGTCCGCAGTTTAGCTCAGAGACGCACAGTACTAGAGAGCTGTAATTTGGTGTAAATATACGGATTTGTTGTGCCGAAAAAGTGGTAAAATAAAATCTCGTAAAATATTTTTTTTTAGGGTACCTCCAGTACTTACACGTAAAGTGAGGATTTTTTTTTTCTCGCGTACCCCTTAGTGTGGGGTATCATTAAATAGGCCTTTAAAAAATAATGATAGTTTCCATTAACAATTTTTTGATAAAAATATTCGTTTGTGAAATATTAAGCTTTAAAGTGCTAAATTTTGCTCGATTCGAGTGTCCCCCCCCTCTACCAGCTAAACGGTTATGTTTGGGGGTGTGAAAAAATTCACAATAGTAGTATATATAACGAAGTTTAAAAGAAAATTATCATGACTAAGTAGGCTTTACAACTTTACGAGTAATAGTCGACCAACTTATAAAATGTACTTGGATTCATATTTTCTTAAACAAAATGTATCGGAGAGAACTGCAAATGTAAGTTTGTCAACTTTATTTTACAGCTTTTATAGGTATGTTTTTTGGGGATAGGTAGGTTTTTAACCGACTTCCAAAAGGAGGAGGTTCTCAATTCGGATGTTTGTATTTTTTTTTTTTTTTTTTTTTTATGTTTGTTCGGGCATAACTCCGTCGTTTCACAACCGATTTGAAAAATTCTTTTTTTGTTGGATAGGGTATACTTCCGAAATGGTCCCATTAAAATTTTATCGAAATCGGACTAGTACTTTTTGAAAAATCAACAAAAAACAACAAAAACCTAAAAAGTTTTCAACTTTGTCTACACCGATTACTCCGAGGTTTCTGGTCCGATTTCGATGATTCTTTTTTTGTTCGATACAGTTTATCTGCCATTTGATCCCATAAAATTTTCATTTAGTTTGGTGCAGTAGTAAATATTTTTAGCTCATTGTGTACATACATCCATGGGCGTTGTTTTGTTATTACCGGTGCTACGGATTACAACATTTTAGTGCACATGTAAGAAATTATGTATTTGACAATAATTTGGGTTGAATAGTGAAACTAAAAAGGATAAAATAAAAAACTTTTTCAAAAAAAAATGCAACCGACTTCAAAACAACCACAAAAAAAGTTCAAAATAACCTACAAAAAAACTTTTCTTTAGAAAGTCGGTGACACAAAGTCAATGAAATATAAAATAAAGTCACCGACTTTCGAAAGAAAAGTTTTTTTGTAGGTTATTTTGAACTTTTTTTGTGGTTGTTTTGAAGTCGGTTGCATTTTTTTTTGAAAAAGTTTTTATCGTAAAATATTTTAACTAAATTCAAAAAAAGGAGGAGGTTCTAAATTCGTCGTAATCTTTTTTCTTATGCATTTTCCCCGATTTCTCAAAGACTCCTGGACCGATTTAGAAAATTCTTCTTTTTAAAATTAAATTCAGCGAATCAGTTTAGTTAGTTCGCATAAGTATTTTGATGGGCAACTACGGAACCCTACACTGTGCGTGGCCCGACACGCACTTGGCCGGTTTTTTTTTTTTAACGTGGTAAAATCATCAAATGAGTCCTCCAACCCCGGGCAGGGCGGGAGGGACTGTCAGACTTCTACTGACTAAAATCCACGGTGTCCTTCATAGCCTGTTATGTTCCGGGGTTACGGTAAGGGAATAATCCCGCAACCCCGGCAGGCTTTGGCCCTCTGAGAGGGGGGCCCCGTCATTATGCTGACGCTCTTTGAGGCGCGCGTGGGACACAACGCGCCGTCGACCCGGGCATGGTCCTTGGTCGGGCAGCGAGTTGCCCTTTACTCGCTGCCCGTATGCCCGCGCCTACGGTGGCCGGAGATCGTCTCGCGACGTCCGTCGTCCGTGGGCGTCCTACACCGCGGTTGGGGCGGAGGGAGCCGCAATTGCGGCGTGCCCGAATAGGTAGGTACATAGTACCTATATTCAGCCCAGTAATTTTAGACACTTTTAACCCCAATCTGCGGCAAAAAATCATTTTGAGCTGTTTTGTGACGGGTGGCGAGTAATGGGCGACTCGCCGTCCCGTAATGGACCATGCCCGGGTCGTTCGTAACTTTTCATAGCAAAATATAAAAGCGGAATAGGATCTGTGAATTTTGCACTTTGCAGCTAGATGCTAAAAGAAAATAAGAAACAAGTCACACATTATTAATTTAAAAACAAAATAATATACTTACGACCAATAATACAGCTGTCTTCATTTTGGAAGAGGATTATTTGTTACAATCTTCGGTGAAGCACGTCTTGGTAACTCAGCGAAGAGCAACTTGTAAGTATCTTCAGTCAGAGAACGCAGCCTTTTATATGATCCCAGTATTAGTTTAGCTTTCAGCTTACACCTGCGCAAAAAGGAACTGAAAAAATACGAAATTAATTTTTATTCGACACCAGGTATTTGTTGTAGACTCAAGTTGTTCCATTATGTTTGTACTTACTCGTATTTGATACATAATGATATTATACTCGTACATGTAGCTACTTCTCGCAACAGGCTATTATCCACATTCTTTTAAAATTAATATGTAGGTAATATGGATGGTTCCAGAGCCTCTGATGTTAGATAAAAAGGGAGATGATTAGAATCGGCCCGGTTCAAGATGTTTAGAATTTCTAAATTAAAAATAATTCTTAACATCAAATAATAATATTCCACAACTATCACACAACGCCATCTAGTCCCAAGCTAAGCAGAGCTTGTGTTATGGGTACTAGATAACTGATAAACATACTTAAGTGTATATTTCTAAATACATCAATATTATAGATAAATTACACCCAGACACAGAAAAAATATGATCGTGCTCGTCACACAAACATTTCTCTTGGGTGGGAACCCACGACCTCCGACATAGCAGTCAGGGTCCCTAACCACTAGACCAACAGGCCTGTCAAAACATGTAATAATGTGAGAATAATATGCAAAAAATCATTTAATTAATCATTTATACGTTAATTTTATGTTAAAGTTAAAAGTATTCCGTCTTATTCCAAAACGCCGACTAAATATAGTACTGGGATTAGTTCTAGGTTTAAACCATGGACTAAGAAAAACCTTATTATAAAATGAAGTTTATCACTAATCCTTGTACTATCTATGGTACTAAAGATAAACCCGCGAGACCCCTAGTTTATGCATGGTCTGACTTTGGTACTACTGTCAAATGTAAATTTCTACAAAAAGTTGAGGGTATCGTGGCTTTAAATTTCTGTGTTTATTGTTTTTATAGCGTTTAAAATGGATATTAATATGATTGACTTGATTGTTAAATATAATAGAAATACATGAAGAAAAAAGATAGTTTTATTTTATGCCACAAACTTCAAAGTTATAAACAAAAGTGTTGCGTAGCAACATAGGAAGTCCATACAGTTTTTACTATGTACTCCGTTTCACGTTCTTTGATAAAAATATAAAAAAAACGCGATATGTGTGTTTGTTGCGCTCGTTCAAGAGGATGGAACTTGGACATGAAATTAAATGGTTTATTTGTTAGGACTTAGGAATAAAGAGTTATTATACATTTAAAGTATTTAATATCAACATGAGTAAAAACGGAATGTCATATTGAATGAAGCCAGTGTAAAAGAATGAATGATTGTCCTTTTTTCATTTTTTATCTGTGTAAACCATGGATGATCTTTGGACTAACTGATCATCAGTTGGTCTTAGATTTGTAATATGATCACATTTTAAGCCTGGTACTAACTTTAATACCGTAACAATCCTTGACTATTTAGTCCAGGTTTAAACCAGTACTAACTCAAACTTTTGAAATAAGACGGATTGAGTCTATTATTATATCCATACAAACATTTTTTTTCGGTATATTTCTTATGGAAAACTAATTATACCATTAAATTCTATCATTGTTTTACTTTTAAATGATATATTATTATAGTTCATCTTTGTTGGATTCTATCAACGTTTTACTTTTTAATGACATATAGTTCATCTTTGTTGGGCTTATGGGCCGAGTCTTCAAGGGAAACTTTGCAATATCTTTTGCCGTTTGGATCTTATTTTTGATAGCACCGTAGAATGGGGTTTCTATACTCCAACGACAAGGACCTAAAATCAGATAGCTGGTGTTGTCTGGTGGGCTTTCTGTAAAACATAATTGCTAGAATAGATTCCGACAATATTATGTTGTGCGGGCAGGCCACCCGCTCAAAACTCGCGGATAACTTTAATTGTGCGATGCAGTGCAGTTTAGATCTTCCTTTCCTGCATAGATGTCGCTAGTCTTCTTTTTTTGACGACTGCGTTATGTCCGCTACAAGACAACCAAGGATCTTGGATGGCGGAGCACTAATACCAGCCGTTTTAGCACGTGCCATACACATGGCCATTGGTAGCTAGTTTAAGAAATTAGAAGTAAGATCTGCAGGCGTAGCATGGCGCCGTAGAAAGGGTGTTCGTGAAGGAACAAAGAAAAATGCGTTTTACTTAGAACGCTTGTAATTCTTGAGCAATAGTTACATTAGTTCAAATCGTTACATTATTATTGTAGTATAATTTATGTTTGGTGCGAAAATTGGAATAGGTTGATTGAGAAAAATTAGGTTGGTTGTAGTTGATGGATTAGAGAGATGGAATGGAATGGCGGCCGGCAGTCTTCCGGCGAGCCGCGAGCGTCGATTCTGTTTCCGGGCGTGCCATTGGTCGACGCCTTGCGCACGACATGGCGGAGGGCTCCCATTGGACGTAGCCGCAGCACGCAGTGTTGCCAGGCGGTGTTGGGTCGTTTCGTTCGGAAAGCGCGTCAACATCTTCCCGGCCCTTGAAAGCTCTATGCAGCTTTCAAGCTTATTGTGTTTCGGAGTTTGGAAGTAAAACCAGACGATTGAGGGCTCTCTTCTTGGTGCCTTGGGCTGTGGCTATATCAGCCACTCTAGGTGTATTGTCTGAGCCCATATAGAGACGGCGGACTCTTCCTAGGCGCCAGCAGAGCGGCGGAGTGTTGTCTTCCTTTATCAACACCAGGTCGTCGAGCTGGAGATCCCGGCATTTTACTCGCCACTTGGTCCTTTGCTGGAGTTCGGACACGTATTCTGTTGACCATCTGTTCCAGAAGTGCTGCTTGGCCTGTTCGAGGCGCTGGAACCGGTTGAGCCGATTTGTGTTGGACTCCAGGTAGCTTGGTGAAGGGAGCGCTGTCATTTGTCTACCGATCAAAAAGTGAGCCGGGGTAAGGGCCTGGAAATCGTCGGGGGATGAACTCAAAGGACAAAGGGGGCGGCTATTTAGGATGGCTTCTATCTGTGTAAATACAGAGGTCAGTTCCTCAAATGTAAGATGAGATTGGCCTATCGTTCTGTACAGATGAAACTTCGCTGATTTGACGCCGGCCTCCGCAAGACCATTGAAATGAGGAGCGTACACGGGAGAAAAACGAAATTCTATGCCTCGGCTGGCAGCAAAGTCACATATAGAGTCATGATCAGACTGTAGAAATTTGCCAATTTCCTTGGCAGCGGCAACAAAGTTGCGACCGTTGTCGCAATAAATAGTCTTAGGCACTCCTCTGCGAGCAATAAACCGTTTTAATGTTTGTATGAAAGCATCTTTGGATAATTCGCTTACTAATTCTAGGTGTAGGCACTTATATCTAAAGCAAACGAAAACACATAAATAACATTTAGTTATTTTGCATCCCCGTCCCTTACGATCTGTTATGAGAAAAGGGCCGGCAAAGTCAGTACCAACAGTACTGAATGGGAAGTCGGGTTCTACTCTGTCAGTGGGTAAGTTTCCCATTATATTTGACATGGTAGTTCCTTTAAATCGACTACAGACGACACAGTTTCTTACTACGTCTCTAGCGAGTTTGCGACCGCCTATAGGCCAATAGCGCTCTCGGACAGACGAGAGTAAGAGTTGTGGGCCAGCATGCAAAAGCTGAATGTGTTTAGATTGGAAAATGAGTTTAGTTAAATAGTGATTAGATTTTAAGACAATTGGATGTTTTTTATCGTAGGGGTAGGCAGACGTGTCGATACGTCCTCCAACACGAAGTAGACCTACCTCATCTAGAAACGGATTTAATGAGCACAGGTGAGTAATAGTTTTGAGTGGTTTACCGGCTTGTAAATTGTTTATTTCTGCTTTGAAGGATTCAGTTTGAGCAATTTTGATGAGAGTATTCAACGATTTTTCAAGTTCGTGAACTTGTAGGGTTCCCGTTGACCTATTAGTGGGATTTTTACAATTGTAGATAAATCTGAAGACCCTGTCATATACTCTTTGTAGAGTGAGCAACTTCGAGTACCTTTCAAAGTTGACTACAGGCACTACAGGTGCATCCTCCGCCACCAAAGCGGGCAATGCTTTTAACTCAGGGAGGTCGACTACTGCTCCTGCTGAGAGAGAAGGCCAAGATAATTCAGGTTCCTTGAGAAAACTAGGTCCATGCCACCATAAATTCGAATCTTTGACCTCTCGGGGTTCCACACCTCGTGAAGCGAGGTCTGCTGGATTTGCATTAGTGGGAACGTGACGCCAAGCGTTTAAGTCGGTGAGTTCACCTATGGCCGCTATACGATTAGCTACAAAGGTTTTGGTTTTATCAGGCGATCTCATCCAACCTAGCACTACACTAGAGTCAGTCCAGAACACGCAACGCTTTAGCTCTAGTCGCAAGGCTTTTCTGACGGCGAAGCTCAATTCGGCACCTAGCAGAGCGCCACAGAGCTCTAAACGAGGGATTGTGCAAGCCTTGATAGGAGCTACACGGGCCTTGGCACACAGCAGGTTAACATGCACGTTGCCATCCTTGTCTAGAGATCTTAGGTAGACACAACTTCCATAGGCTACCTGTGAAGCATCACAAAAACAATGAAGTTCAACTTCACATGAGTTACTGACACATGCGTGTCTTGGAATCTTAAGGCATGATAGAGAGCTAAGTTGCTGACTAAACTTTTCCCAGGCCACTTGAATGGAGCGGGGAACAGGTTCGTCCCAGTCTATTTTTTCAGACCAAAGTTTCTGAAGTAATATTTTCGCGCTTATAGTGCAAAGGGAGAGTAAGCCTAGGGGGTCAAAGATTTTAAATGTCGAAGACAAAATGCTTCTTTTAGTGAAGATTGAGTTTGGGGTATAGTCAAGAGGGAAGTGAATATGGTCCGTTTGAGAAGACCAGCCTACACCTAGGGTGCTAGCAGCATTACTTATAATAAGATCTTCAGAATTCATGGAGTCAAGAGACAGAAGATCAGGTAAATTGGACCGGTACTTTCTCAGTGGGAAACAGCCGTTAGCAAGTTCCTCAGATACTGAGCGCTGAATGTAACGAAGCTCTTCCTCTGAGTCAGCCCCAGTCAATAGATCATCACAGTAGAGATCTTTTTGAATAATTGTTTTGATTCTAGAGTCGGAGCACTCCTCTCCGACTTGCCAGATGCACCTAGTGCTAAGAAAGCTTGAACTTGCAAAACCGTACGTTACCGTGTTCAGCTTTAAAGTAAGAAGCCTGTCGTCTTCATTGTCGCGCCACAGTATGAGCTGGAGATTGCGATCAGACTCCCTTACTTTTATCTGGCGATACATCTTCTCTATGTCTCCCGACAGAACGTAGCGATACTGGCGAAAACGAATAAGAATGTTAAATAGTGAATCCTGAATTTGAGGGCCTACCATTTGGAGGTCATTGACCGATATGCCGGAAGTAGTACGTTCTGACGCGTTAAATACTACTCTAAGTTTGGTGGATTCACTTTTCTCTCGCATGACTGGATGATGAGGGAGAAAGTAGGAGTTGGAGGGTTTAGTCTCCGTAGACTCGGAAAGATGGCCTAGGTCAGCGTACTCATGTATGAAGTCTGAGTACATTTTCTTGAGCTCTGGATTTTTTTTAAATCTAGCTTCCAGACTGAGGTACCTTTTTTTTGCTATGAAGTAGGATTCGCCTAGACAATCAATTTCGTCCTTTAGTGGAATACCTACGCAAAAACGGCCATCGACTTCACGGTACGTAGTAGATAAATAGTGCCTTTCGCAGAGAATTTGTTCCTCTGACAGAGGTTGGACTTTAGGGACACTTTCAAGTTCCCAAAACTTAGAAAGCTCCTCCTGTATGTTGGTGACATTTTCCGTTTGTAAGAGAAAATTACACACAACAGACTTAGGCGGTGGAGTACGACTTTGAATAGAAGCAGGACCTGCTATGAGCCACCCGAGCTTAGAGTTTCTAAGCTTAGGTTTATTGGCGCCTAGCGACTGCTGTTCGGAACCTATCAAGTCCCAAAACAGGTCGGCGCCAATCAGCATGTCAATAGGTGCTGGCTCATTGAAGCTGGGGTCTGCAAGTTTAAAATTGGTTAGATTAAGTGAGCTAATATCGAATTGATGCTTGGGTAAGTCATCAGTTATAGTATTCAATACTAGACAAGACATTAAAACTTCAAAGGAAGTTGCATTGGATTGGAGTTTTATGAAACAGCGTTCAGGATTAAGGTTTAGAGAGTTGTTACCTATACCCACAATGCTGACGTTTGATGGCTGAGGAGACAAATTGAGTAAGCGCTTCACACGCTCAGTGATGAATGAGGATTGGCTCCCGCAGTCCAGTAGGGATCTAACAATAATAGTTTCATTAGTTTTTGGATTAGTTAATCGCACCATAGCAGTGCACAGAAGAACCCTTGAAGAAGACAATGCAGACAAGACTACAGATTTAGATTCACTGGGAACGGACGAGGTTGACTCAGATAAGTGAAGTAGTGAGTTGTGTTTTTGTTTACAAGTCTTGCAAGAACCAGAGAGCTTACAAGCCTGACTATCATGACCAGGCCTCAGACAATTGCGGCACAAATTATGTGTTGTTACCAAGGAATTCCTATCTTCAGGTGTTTTTGATTTGAATGTGGAGCACTCATAAACGCGGTGCTTGCCTGAGCATACTACACACTCCACCACTGAGGATTGAGAGGATGTAGATGAGGATCCTTTAGACGTAGCAACAAGAGACCGAGTCTGAGTAGTGTTCTTATTGTTGTGAGAGACTGAGTTGTGATTTGGTGGTTTAGCCACAACATGTTTGTCTGTTTTATTTTTGTGAACAATCTCAAGTATGTCTGCACGATTTTTTAGAAATGA